>JAPDVR010000012.1:10113304-10415804 GCA_026230005.1 Gila orcuttii
TGAGGATGAACATGAAGATGGCCAGCACTCGCAGCGTGTGTTGGAGTCCCACACGATCCAGCAGGGCTGACATCAAGTACGGGAGTGTGATGGTGAACACACTGCTGCCCGCCGTCACGATGCCATTCACCAGGCCCAGTCTCTTCTTGAAGTAGTGACCCAGGATCACCAGACTCGGCTGATACGCAAAACTGCAGCCGCATGCAAAGACAATGCCATAGGTGAAGTACAATGGCTCGAGAGACCTGCAGACAGAGAGAATCACCATTAGACTGAATTGGTGCTTTGATAAGAAAGGCACGTTGGGTCAAGGGAAAGGAAGACAAGAGAACAGAATAGAAGAGGGCCTAGAACAGAGCCTTGTGGGACCCCAAGGTGTCATGTCATGTCACCTTTATTTTTAAAGCGCTTTATGCAATGCAGATTGTTTCAAAGCAGCTTTACAGCGATAACAGGAAAATAATGATTCAATGATGCAAACAGAGCTCAATTCTGCTGTAAAGCAGCTTCTAAAAAGGAAAACATTTCATTATTCAGCAGAAATCAGTTCTGTGTTAATTCAGTTCCGTTGTAAAGATCATCAGATATTAAATTAGTTAATTTCATCTAGACAGCAGTTCTGGTGAAAATGATGTCATCATCAGTTCAGTTGTCATATAATGGTGTCAATAATTAAATAATTGTTGAATATTAAGTGTCCCCAACTAAGCAAGCCAGAGGCGATAGTGACAAGAACTCAAACTCCATCAGTGAAAGAATGGAGCAAAAAGCTTGTAAGAACCCAGACTCAGTCGATCAGTTCTCCTCTGGTCAACGAACGAACAGTGTATGATTATGATTCAGGCAGCATTACAGGTCAGAAGTACAATGTTGTATGTTTCAATTTCATGTCCTTAATTGAACTCTGGGTTCCTTAGGAACAGGTAAAATGATGGAACAAAAGGATTTAATAACTGCCAGCAGGTCCGCACAGTCCTTTAAATCATGCGCCAGAATAAAAAGATTTTATTGTCAGGTGTTCAGGATGAACTGCACATCTATACACCATCCACTGCTTATAGACAATCCCATTGTTCCCTGTTGACACTAGCTGAATTTACATGGACCCTAATAGTCCGTTTGTAATTAGACTAAATCAGAATTTAAAAAAAGGTAAAAACATTTGTCAAATCTGATTTAGAAATCACAGGGATTGTAAGGGGTGGTTTAAACCTTTTAAAATCCATTGGGTAGTCCAATCAACACACTCACCGCGCTCTCCCAGCTAACTAGGTGCTGAGACCTATGTTTCAAATCAAAAATAAAGTTGACACATGTTTGACGTTTGTCAACTTTATCTCCTGTCTATAATAAAAGATTTTTAGAGTGCAGACCTTTTTTGCATTTTTAATCCATTGGATAGGACATGTAAACACTGGATCGGATTGAAAACCGAAACGCGAAAGTTCTGCGCATGTGCAATGATGTGGTGTAATGATGTGTAACGCACGGAACAAGCTGTTCTTGTTTTTGTTAAATATAGTATCATAAATTATGTCAATCTGAGCTTCCACTCATCATCTGTGAAGTGCTGCAGGACAGTCCTTGTTTCGGACTCTCATCCACAGACACCTTGTTATGTGTGCTGGAGGACATATTAGGACCTTAAATAGATGAATATTGTTGTGGCAAAAATTAACAAACCATCATATCACTGCGTAAGAGACACTTTCTTTTATAAAAGTATTTATTCTTGCGAGAAGGAATCAGTCATCACACAGAAGTTAAGCTGTAAAGTGAGTGAGACAAGATTAGGAAGGGCTGAACAGTCTTTATAACATTTTCCAAGGTTACAGTCTGTGTCTTTTCTTGAGACAGGCTGCCGAATAAGGAATGCACTTGTTGCATGTGCTCTTTATTGTCACTGACTGACAATAGGACCCTGAATTTAGCTGCACCCTGACCTCTAGGACCAAAAGACCTTGTTCACCTGTTCCTACGGTGCTTCACTCTGCACGTTCACAGATACAAATATATCTCTTGTTCAAACATCACTCCAAGTGAGAAGAAAAACATATTGCATTCCCTTGCAATGTCTATTACTGATCAATGAATTTTAAAATTTCCACTACAATATGAAGTCTGCTTTTTAAAACAAAGAAAGGAAGCGATGACAGGATGATGATTATTTTGTGCCAACAGCTGGAAACTCTGTATATTCGTACAGTTTGCGCATGTCAAAAGATCAAATCAGATTTGAAGCATGTGACGTAGGCCTATAAACATGCACATCAGCCTGCTCACTTTATTTAACGTTCATGTAAACACTAGTATGTTTGGATTCATCAATCAGATGATTTTTACCTGTTCGATTGAAACAAAATGTGTCCATGTAAATGTAGCTACTGAAAATAAAACCATCCAGGAAGTACAGTAGAGTGTGGAAAACAGATGAGTCAATGCCACTGCAAGACTTCCCTGTCTTCATCCGGTTTATAGAGTTGAGCAATAGCAATAAGTGCACTCACCAGTGAAGGATTAACATCTACTTGCAGTTACTTGTGATGCTAGCATAAATTTAAATGAGATGGAATATGATGTACTTACGTGACGAAGGAACTGGCCAGAAGTCCCACGACCCCGACCGCTGCTCCTCCAATAGCCGTGATCCGGCATCCCAGCAGATCGGTGAACACACTGACGATCGGAGAGCAGAAGAAGATCATGCCCATCGAGAGAGAGCCGACCCATGCTGCACACACACACACACACACACACACACACACACACACACACACACACACACACACACACACACAGAGAGAGAGAGAGACACCATTCATACAGAGTTCATGAAACTTCTGTTAGATACTTCCAAATGCCTTTACATATGTGATAATCTCCTACAACCAGGTCATTATAAATGCTGTTTTTAGGCTTTACATGCAAATCACTACTCCAGCAATGCAGTCTGGACATAAAACATGACCAGATTGAATCAAATGATGCGTCAGTGTCATCAAGAGCCAAACAAAACAAGGAAATAATTCAATTGGGATGAGGTATTTTTCATTTGTAAAGCATTTCATTCACTGCAATACACAAAATGAGCTTAAGAATTTCAATCACAAAATAACTATATAGGGATGTATGACCCTACAGTGATTTATTGTCAAGATTATTCATACTGTGCTATTGGATTGGCACAGTCCTTACAGGATCCTGCATCTGTCACTTTTCTTCACACAAACAAACGCAAACAGAAACAGAGAGAGAGAGAGAGAGAGAGAGAGAGTGACAGCAGTGCAAGGGTCAGTGAGCAATCCTGAACACACACACAGACATATATTATATTTCTGTCACATGACCTTCACCGTTTTTACTTCAGGAGCCAGATTTTACATTAATAGACATCAAATGGAGAGCAAAATTGTTGTACAAAATAACTGTCCTTAATTGAACTTAAAGTAGATGGCTTGAATTTGCAGTTTGATTGAATACACAAGCAATCAACACATGATTATATGATTATTCATGTTTTATTATCTGCACTCCTGTTGTCTCAGACCCGTGTCCCTCTGACATATATTAATGTCCTTCATGCTGCAGTTTCACATGGGAAGTAAGAAAGATCATATGATGATCAGGGTGCGGGAGCACGTCTCTCTCTGACAGAAACACACACACACACACACACACACACACACACCTACTTCCTCAAAGAAAACCACGTGACATTCAGATATCCCATTTATTCTGTTTCACCAAAACTGTGCCACATGATAGAGTCTGAATCTGCACATGTAAAAGCTTGAGCATTTTCAGAAAAATACAGAGTATATTATTTTATAATGAGACCAGAACCAGTGGTGTTTGGCATCACTGTCAGACACTGTGTTATGAACTGTCACGTAAGGTTTTCAGTAATGTGTGTGTTGTTGTTTAGTGCTGTGCACACTCTTCTAATAGCAGTCAGTTACGGCTGTCTGAGATGCAGTGGTGATGGTGTTTAAAGCCGGCTGGACGTTCGCTCCTCAAACGATCGATTGACTTTGTACCGCTGATCAAAGCCCTGTGTGAGAACTTGGACATTTCGATTTGTGTTGACAACAAGACTGCTAGCCCTCTAGTTTTCTGTACAGAGACCCATGTAGGGAGGAGGACGGCGGTTTATTTCCCGCTCCCTGTTTTGTAGTTAGCCAGGTAGTGTTAATTTCGTCAGACGAGACGAGACTAAATATGTTCGTCAACGACCTTTTTTTCCATGACTAAGATGAGACGATGACGAGACTGCACCAATGTCCAAAAACGATGACTAAGACTAAATTAACATGCATTATTGTTGACGAAAAAAGACGAGACTAAAATGTTTTGCAGAAAATAAAAACTAAGATAAAATCTCTCTTCATTTTCGTCTACAATCGTCTTTTTCATCATGAGATAGAATATTCAGCGGTTACTAGGGATGAGTCACGATTTTCGAATATTCCATTAGTTGATTTTATTATAGAATATCGAATAGGTTGTGCAATTGTCGTCTATAAAAAATCCCCATGTTTTCGGGTCTGATGCGGTGACACGTTCATGTAACCAGAGGGTGACGATGCCAATAATGCATATAAAAGCTGTCAATCAACTCTCAGACAACAGAAGAAGATACACATTGTCTCACACCAGAGCATGTGAGCGGAGTGGTAATATTTACTCTAGAGCGGAGAGCACATTTCTGAAGATTACGCGCCGCTCGCTCAGAACGCCCACAGTGGCGCACAAAAAAACGTCAAAAGTAATGATGCATTAAACATTTGATTTGTTTATTAATAAACTAGTGTTTTATGTCAGTGTTGGCTGCAAAGATAAAGTTGACGATGCCGACTCGCCATCTTCGCAGTAGTGAACGCGCCTATAGAGAGAAAAGCACACTTCATAGCCTACGGATTAGCCTACATAAACAGAGAGCAGCCCATTTATTTTCGTTTTGAATTGTTTTGTTTAAAAGTAGGCCTACACATTTCAAGCTTTCTATAGATATTCTTCTCAGGTCTGTGAGGCAAGTATCTTATAAGCTGAGTTTCAGTTCATTTATGAGACGCGCTCCAGTTCACGCGCCCGCGCCTTCGTGTCCGGATTATATTGTGTACTATTTGCTTCTTCTCGTTTATTAATCCAGGCAATTTGTTGATGAAACATTTATTAAAAGGAAGATACAATTTATACAAAACGAAATTCACTTTAAAGAAAGGCTTTCTACAAAACAAAACTTAATAAGTGGTCAAAATCATGTGTCATAACTGACGGGAAGCACTGCAGACGGGGGAAAACATCTACGCTGTAAATCAACCAGTCACCAGAAATATTAATTGTTAAGCCTTGCAAAATCTAATTTGTTTGTTATTTCTCAAGACCAACCTAGAATGTAAATAGGTTGTATTTTAGGCCTACAGTAGGCAACAGTAGGCCTATTCTTCTGAGTTTTTCTGGGTATATACTTATTTTATTTCTGCTCTGAACAGAAAAATGAGACACAAGGCAACCAAAAACAGTTTTAAAAACCTTTGTAACTTGTCAATAGGAGTCTGTTGGGCCCCAGCTTTTGAATTGTGTTAGTTCAAAATAACATACTTTTCAGAACAACTTTAGAAAACCAGACACGTTTAACAAAGTTGCATTCCAAAAAAATTTACACTTAAACTTAAACAAGTGTATTTTGTCAGGTAATTGTGACATTTAACCAATATTTGAGAAGCTTCACACTATTTGACTGAAATGGTTATCAGAAATAATCTCAGAAATGATTTGTTATTTAAAAAAAAGACTAAAATGTTTTGACTAAAACTTGACTAAGATATATTGAGTTTTCTTTTGACTAATACTAGACTAAGATGACGAGACTTTTAGTCGACTAAAACTTGACTAACAAAAAAAGATATGTGAATGACTAAATATGACTAAAACTAACAAGGACATTTGGCACAAGACTAAGACTAAGACTAAATTAAAAATAGGTGACAAAATTAACACTATAGCCAGGTAAGGTTATATTGATTATTTTTGTCCGGTTTCTCTTCAATGTCAAGCTAAACGGTTACATTAGATGCCGGCTACTTTTGTTTATTGCTTTGGCTTTTCCCCTCCTGAAGCTGTTCCTGATTATTATTACCTGACCTGAGGATTTCTGTCTTGTACAGTCAAGTTTGAGAGTGGGAGATGAGACTCTGGTTAGTGGGTGGGGATGAGGTGCTCGATTTATAAACCCGCGCTTTTACTTTTCAAATGCTTTGTGCAGTTCTGACAGGAAACTGTGTGGAGAAGCTTTATCAGAGTTGAAGATACACCACAACACGACATCATATGAGTTCAGAAGAAAGAGACAGCAAGAAAGAAAGACGCTGGAGCGACTGCAGCTCAGACTCAGTGTTTGAGTCTGTGATGATGATGATGATGATGAAACTCAACAGGAGGAAGAAACACACTGTTATCACAGCAAACACAACAGACTCAGAGCTTGAACAAACACACCAGCTCTCTGACGACAGATGTGATCAAACACACCAGACCTGTTTGTTCTGAATCATAATCTGATCAACGGCACTGCATCTGAAGGAGAGTCAAGTCAGGTCATATTTATTTACTTTATACTTTACTTCACATTAATATTCAGTTCAACAACTGGCAATGTAAATGTTCAATAACAAGTCAATCAGTTACGAAACAAGTTCAGTTTCAGATAAAGCAAGTGTCATTACTCAGATCTCTTCAGTTCAAGTTCTGTTCTCATCTGTGTCAGTGCAGTAAAAATAATATCACTGAATATGAATGTTCTTTTAAAGCCTAGCTGAGCGTTATCGTTATGTTCAGAATATGCTACTGTAGATTTTAAAGGAATATTCCAGCTGAAATACAACTGAAGCTCTACTGAGTTCTGTTACGAAATAATATCAGCTGAAGCAATTCATTACATAAAATTTAACTAGTTTAAAAACAATGATGGCATTTCTGAAATGACAATGACTACAATTAATAATTACTCACAGTAATTACTCAATTATTTGCAAATTGAAAAACAACCAATCAAGAGTGACTCCTGTTCACACTGGATCTAATCATGACTGTATGAACTGGATTCAGTCCACTTCACTGCTGGCAAGATGATATATTATTGAATACACGACTAAGGCCTGAGGTCTTCTCTTTTATCAGAAACTTCAACTCCCATAATGCACTCTTGCCCGTCTCTCCATACAACTGATACACAAATGCAGAGTCATTTTAACAAAGACCTATAGCTGTCAAAAGTCCACTGGATGATAGAAAAACCCTACGCTTTTTGCATCATCTAGCAGACTTTTGCAAACAAATATACTGGGATATTAGTGTGCAGGAAACATGAAGAAAAGTATGGATTGTTCATTTACAAAACCACTGATGTTGTAACTGTGTGTGTGTGTGTGTGTGTGTGTGTGTGTGTGTGTGTGTGTGTGTGTGTGTGTGTGTGTGTGTGTGTGTGTGTGTGTTGTTCAATGTCATCATGGAAACTGAGGAAGCAGAGAGAAACACTGGAGATGCAGAGGTCTTCCATGTCCTCTCACACAGAGTTATGTTCTCCTCTTCCTGAAAACCAACTTCCTGAGTCCCGCAAACAAGCAGATCTGCTCCAAACGCTTGAGTCCGAGAGGTAGATATCCAGTCCATTTCCTGTTTCCACTGAGATCCATCAGTGACACACACTGGACTCAGAGTCAAGAGTTCAGCAGACACTGCATTTACAACCAATAAACCGACTTATCTTCTGTTTTCTAAACGTTACACGAGTAAAACACACCACATCTCCTGTTTGCTTATTCAAATTGTCCGATTAGAGAAGCATGTAAGCGTAAAGCAGTGAATCTGACAGGAAATGATGCGCTGAGCACACAGGTTCTGGATCAGATTATCCCACACGAACACTGAGGAAACCTGACGGTCCATGTCAGATTCACAAACACTGTTATTAACCTACATGATGTTGAACATTATCACACTTGATGATAAGATTGTGAACGTTATCATGGAGTCCAGAGTGTATTAATCAGTGTTCTGCTGACACACACTTCAGATTCCTATCAAATCCCTTTCATTTTTTACAAATACAGTTTTTTTTTTCTCAAAATACATGTTCAAAAGGGAAAGCAAATCAAAAAGGATGTCTAATCAATTGAATTCATTCTTTACCATTGTCAAAATGTATTAACACAGAAATGTTGTCTGTTTTTTTTTTTTATATACATGTATACATACATATATATATATTAGGGGTGGAACTTGAACCGAATCGGTACGGGCGTCACGGTTCGGTGCACGAATTTAAACGGAGAATACACGGTATAGGCCTAAAAATAAATAAAACTCTAAATAGCGATAAATTTCGCTCAATTCGCGTTTGGTCTGAACGCAGCATAAGACTGCGAAGTCAATATTGCAATGCTAAAGTGTGTGTGCGCGCGAGAGAGAGGGAGAGGCGCGGGCGCCATCGAAGTGTGTGTGTGTGTGAGAGAGAGAGGCGCGAGCGCGATCGAACTGTGTGTGTGTGCTCGCGAGAGAGGGAGGGAGAGGAGCGGGCGTGATCGAACCGTGTGTGTTTGTGTGTGTGTGTGTGTGTGTGTGAGTGAGAGAGAGAGGCGCGGGCGCGATCGAACTGTGTGTGTGTGTGTGTGTGTGTGTGAGAGAGAGAGAGAGAGAGAGAGAGGGGCGCGAGCGCGATCGAACTGTGTGTGTGTGTGTGTGTGTGTGTGTGTGCGCACGAGAGAGGGAGAGGAGCAGGCGCGATCGAACCGTCCCAGCGGGCACCTTGATGTCAATTTGACGTCAAATATTGGACAAGATTTGATCAAGATGTTGCCAATCATATTTCAAAGTCAGATTATACATCAAGTTCTTCCGGTGGTTAAATACTGAAAATATGAGGTTTAAACCCATACTGAAATTGATGATATAAGTATACGTGTGTGTGTTTGTGTGTGTGTGTGTGTGTGTGTGTGAGTGAGAGAGAGAGGCGCGGGCGCGATCAAACAGTGGAAACACAAAAACTTACTCCTTCATTTTGTTCATACAGGACATCATTCAAACTGCAAAGTGTTTACATATATTTGTGTACACTCGCAATAAAACACAACATTGTGCTTTTGTCACACTCTAAACTCTTGTCAAACTGTAACCTACAACTGTCACCCAACCAAAATCACTCACACACACACACACACACACACACAGTTTTATTTTTAAGTTACACATTCTACATTGATTAAAAAAGAAAATCAAATGTGGTTTTTAATGATAGTATTATTTTATACGGAAATCAATCAGATGAGAATAAAGTTAGGCTTAATTAAAATTAAGAAAAACAAATATATTGATCTGAAATATAGCAAATTAATTTTAAATTCATTCAGGTACAATTACCAAACATATCACAAGGTCTTTTTTGTCTTTTTTATTAATTTAATTAATAAACTAATTAAATTATATAAAACTATTGTCAGTGCACTACAAATAAACTGGTTTATGCCTTTATTAATAAAACTTATTTAAAAAATATAAGGCTTAAGACATTCATAAAAATGCCTTCTGCATTTTTGTTTTGCTTTTCACTCCATTGTACCGAAATCGTACCAAACCGTGATGTCTGAACCGAGGTATGAACCGAACCGTGACTTCTGTGTACCACTCCACCCCTAATATATATATATATATATATATATATATATATATATATATATATATATAGTGTCATTGGTAAAATTGTAAACATTCTAGGGCTTCCCCCTAATAGTCAACTAACTGTGAGTCGACAAGACAAGGCTTAGTTGACCAAATGTATTAGTCAGTAAGTTGCAGAAAAAAAACCCACAGGAAGTGGCTAAGTCCATGTAATAAATGTCGTGCAGGAAATCCAAATGTTCATCTGTCATTCATTGACCTCAAACATGGCTTATCATTTGAAACATGTAATTATAGCCTATAGTTATCCTCTTTCCATGGCCGTTCACTCTAATGTTAACCTAGATAAACGTGCGCATGTCCAAGTGTTCACTTACATTTATCCTGATAACAGTGAAAAGAACTTGAAATACTCAGTCATTTTTGATCATAGAGTAATACATCATTTGAAACTCTAAATGGTGTACTTTTATTTGTTTACACTCACAATCAGTGGCGTCATGCCCATTCAAAGTGAGGGGGCATGTGCCCCCTCAGATTTTTCCTCCCTGATAATTTTTTTGTCACAACTTTATTCCTATAATGCTCCATAATTACCAGAGCCTATAACGACTCAAATGTATTCTTCTGGATGTGTAATAAATCGGTCAGCATCAGCCCGCCCCTTTTTCCAAATATGGTGTCTGTGTATATCAAATCTAGAGCGCTACGCGCGTAGTCTAGAATCTTTGCTGTGTATGTTCAAGCAACTCACTCGTCTCGCACGTTGAGCTGGCAATGTCTTGAAGTGGTAAGTGGGCAAAGCAACAAATCGGCATTGAATTAGTTATCGGATGATATTAAAAGGTAGTGGGATTATTTGTGGTTGACCTGGAAATTTTAACTTGATCAAAAAGTTATGGATTTGATATTAGCTGCGAATTCAGAGCTTAACTTTAGTTGTGTCAGTGTAACGTTAGCGATAGCTAGCCTAGTCTAACCGTAAACTAGTTGGCTAACGTTACTGCCTGCCATACAAAGCCAATAAGCCATAGTAACGTTATCTGATCGGTTTTGAAACATCTGTTCTGTTTTGTCTTGTCTTGTGTCAAAGTCTCCAGCTGGTTCAATTGTTTTCAGTTTCATAGAAACGAGGGTGTTAAATGTGTTGTAGGCTAACTGATAAATCCAACCTAACGTTATCAAGGCATCGACTTGATGTTTCTCCCATAGACTGTTATTCACGGTTCTTCACGGATCAGGCAGCTAATTCAAATGCAGTGAAAAAAGATAGGCTACCCGATCGAAAGCTATAGCATAGTTGTTATACAGATCGCTATGACCGTGATGTAGGCTTAGAGACAGTGTAACTACAGTATTTCAATGATTTTACTAAAGTAATGTTACATATTACATTTGATTTGATTACTTTTTTACATTTCTGTCAAATATTAACCATTTTCAAATAAACGGGGTAGTGTTAACCTTCTTCATCACTGAAATCTGTCAAACTTCTTTCAAAGTCCTTCATCCCATATTAATATTAAAATAACTTAATTTCAGAGCACCACAAAGTCAGACCTCAGCACCTTTATGTACCTTTAATGTAAGATCGTTCTTAGGTCACATACCAATTTAAAATCATAACATAAAAACTGCAATGGTACTGTTTTTAAAATCATGTGTAAGTGTGTGTGTAAACATGCTTTAATGAAGTAGACTTCAAAAGCTTTTGAATTTGAGCTTACAGTTCTTTCATCAACCTGTCTTTTACATAAACTTACAAAATAGATACTTTAACTTAGTCCTCAGATAGAGGAGGGTTGCTGCTGGCTCCGTTAAGGTATTTTTGTCCCTCCCAAACTGCATTGAAATGGTATGTTTAGCAGCCAGAATTGAAACATTTTCAGGGGGAGAAACCCCCTGACCCCTCCTAACATGATCCATATCACCCATCAGAAAACAATCGCAACGTCTCAGATTGTGCCCCCCCAGAATTTTGGCTTGCATGACGCCCCTGCTCACAATAATAGCAAAATGTTGTGCTTTTGTAGAATAAAGAAAGTCTCGGTCTCTGCAAACTTCTTTCTGGAGCGCATTACAAAAATGAACCAAAACCCATATTCATATTACAAGCATATACTTGCCTCACAGTCATATTCTATACATCTAAAGAAAGCTTGAAATGTCTACAATTCGATACTCTCAGATAATGTAATCCATATGAAAGGTGCATTTCTCGCTTCCGCTATATGTGGAGATGAGAGTCAGCGTCGTCAACTTCATCTTTGCAGCAACACTGACTCAGAAAACACTAGTTCATTAATAAATTATTAAAATGTTCAGTCTCCTTGCTGTTTTTTCTGACACATTCAAAATCATTACTTTTACCAGTGTGCTGCTGCAAGTGTTATGCTTGTGCTTCAAGGACAAGTTTGGTATTTTACACTTAAAGCCCTGTTTTAAGATCGTTTCTGATGAAATAGAACGGTTAAGATTGAAATTTGGACAAATGCTGCTGTCCCGAGAATTTTCGGTTTCTGTGTTAGCACCCCCCACCTCCACAATGGTTTCATAGGGGCACTGGAACAATATCATTCATAAAAAGCATTGAACTTTAGTTTACAAAGACGTGAAACTCACCGAGTGGTCTGGGGTGTTCACTGATATGCTCACACAAAAATCGCTGCAAAAGATGCTTTCCAACAGGTTTTATCGTAGTTTTTGTCCAACTCCATTGACTTGTATTGGATGTTCTGTGAGGTACGTTATTACTCCGCCGACGGAAACAGAAATGGGGTTGTTTGTATTCTTTCTGTAGTCTTCCAGTCGCGGTATCGTAGGCTACGCTATCCAAACATTGGCAAAGGTGCATTATCGCCACCAACTGGGCTGGAGTGTCTATTATTCAAGCTCTCAACGGAAGAATGTCCACAGTTTGGAAAAATAGGTCCACAGTTTTACAACATAAAACACCTGTTGGAAAGCATCTTTTGCAGCGATTTTTGTGTGAGCATATCAGTGAACACCCCAGACCACTCGGTTAGTTTCACGTCTTTGTAAACTAAAGTTGAATGCGTTTTATGAATGATATTGTTCCAGTGCCCCTATGAAACCATTGTGGAGGCGGGGGGTGCTAACACAGAAACCTAAAATTCTCAGGACAGCAGCATTTGTCCAAATTTCAATCTTAACCGTTCTATTTCATCAGAAACTATCTTAAAACAGGGCTTTAAGTGTAAAATACCGAACTTGTCCTTTAAGCGCTTCATTTATATTTTAAAGAATGTTGGTAATAAAACAGTTGACGGCAGAAATTTACTTCCACAGTAGGAAAAAAAATACTCTGGAAGTCAATGGCTACCATCCACTGTTTCATTACCAACATTCTTCAAAACATCTTCTTTTGTGTTCAACAGATGAAGAAAAAACTCATGAGGGCGAGTAAATGTTGACAGAATCTTAATTTTTTGGGTGAACTATCCCTTTAAAACAAACTTTTATTTTGGTGGGTTGTAGAGCAGTCTTCATATTTCAATAGAAGTCTTTAATATTCACAAACACTAGTCCATATGGCCATTTGATTAAGTATATAGCCCTACTTTTGCTTTATTCATCTGAGTTTGGCTAAATTCCATGACATTCCACATTATACAATAAATTCCATTTTAGTGACATTTTCTGTCTCAGAGCCCTAGAACTTGCATAGTTTATGACGTAGAGTTACACCGAGCTCAAATGAATACTTCAAACAGCTTCAGTAGTGAGCTTTTCTTAAATATAACGTTTGGATATAGTAGTGTTGGTGCTGCACTGAGGCTCTTCTAAATTCATCCACTAAAATATCCGTCAGACGGCCACTCTGGCATTGTGCTGCGTCTCAGCTTGGTATTTTCAGCATCCTGCCCCAAGTGTTTTTAAGATGGCATGTTCGAGTTAAAAATAGTCCCACTTTTAAAGACATATCTTGAGAGCCCTGCCTGCTGTCCCGTCGCACTGCGCCTCCTGACAAACACAACTGAAATTCAATTTTGAATTAGAGGAAGTAGAATTAACATGAAATCAAAACAAGCATCCTTAATAACTACAAATTAAGGTTTATCATGACAAACTGTGAATGATGGACTGACAAAACATTGTCTGACCTTTTAAATAGGTTTAAAGTTTGACATTTTAAGGTTTTATAGGTCTTACAGACAGACCTTATAAATATCTTTATAAAATATGTCATTAACATTTTTACTTTATTTCTTTATATTTAATGAATGATTGGACCAGGACGGAAGAACACTTAATTTCCTAGAATTCCCAGAATAACCTGTTGAATTTCTCTGAACTATACAGAGTGCAACAGTCGGGTCCCGGAAGTAAAACTCCATTAATTTTCTCTATAGTGGAATTGATTTTGAACTTTAAAGACAGACATATTTTGAGCTACGAGTTTGTTAATCGATGGTATTTGCTTTTGTTGAAGCCATCAGCATCACCCTGCATTATTATTTTAACTTATTTTAATCGTGTTCAACAGCAGAACTCCTCGTGAAAAAATCCATTATCCATGATTCTGCAAAGAAATTATCAATCACAGAACCGAAACAAGCAAAATCCCCTGAAATACCACTTTAGTGCCGCCCACTCCCATGATGCACTGCACATGATGTAATAGAGTCAGTCTCTCTACTCGAAAACTACTACGTTTGTATACATAATATGCATATTTTGCAATAAATGTAAAATCAAGTTAATATTTATAAATCAACTTTTATAGATCAGTTTTTAATTTGATAACGTCATCAGCAATGCTTCATGGGATTGTAGTTCTTTACCTCATTAAAGCTGTTAAGTATACACATTTTGTCTTGTCTGATTTTTAAATACTTGTTAGCCTCACATCAACATTTGTAATGTTGTGATTCAAGAATATAATGCTTTAACAAAGATAAAATCCCAATGGGCAACATTGCACTCCAGTTCAGTACATTCCACTGCCTGTTATTCCCATTCAACTTCCTGTAGGAACTGTTGGGATTTGTGTCTGCAGATTTGCAGTAGAAGCATTGTTTAACATCACCGGGCTTGACGAAACAACTGGTAAAGACTGGCACAAACACATCTGTTTGCACTTACAGAAACATCTACAGGCCGTATAATTCAAGTTTTTGAAAGTGCTGGTTTGGTGTGCTGTACACACACACACAAACACACACACACACACACACACACACACACACACACACACACACACACACACAGAGCCAGAGCGGTGTGAAGCGTTAACAGAAGCCAGACTATCAGTCTGGTTTACAAGGCCGTTTCATCCTCTCTTCTGGGCTTCAGAGCGGCTCAGGCTTCATCCCACTGGCCTTAGGCTTTTCCTGAAGATCACAGAGGGGTTTATGCTCATTACCGTACCATAGGCCTTCCGTTGGCCGTTTTACCAGAGCATTTCCTAACCTCTTCCTTAGAAACACCGGGACACTGCCTGGACAATTCTGATACTTTCCTCATGATGACTTTGCAAAATTCACTGGAACATTTGCTGTACATCTGCAGGACGGCACTGGCAGGCTTTATGTGGGATTCTCTAGGGGAACTATTGCAGACAGCTGGGAAATATTACGGGTAAGTTCAGCGCTGGAGGGTTTGGCATGAAGAGCCACTCGGCAATTAAATGGCAATTTAGTTTTTTGGCCAAAAGAGAAAAAAGGCAGAAAATATGAGTCATACAGAAAAGAAACTGTAAAGGGTATACTTTTATCAGGCCCTGAGCATCTGCTGTGGCTCCAGCAGGACACTGGCTTTCCCACAGAGCGCTGGAGTTATAGGGTGATGTTGCCACTCTCTAGAGTCGCAGCGATTGGTGCTCCTGTAGGATGGTCCTCACGGTTCCTGTGTTTACCCTACCAGTTTATCTGTCAGGAACCTTCACCTAAACCATGTGTCCACACAGATCAAATGCTCTGTTGACTATTAACTGACATGTGCGGCAGCGAGCAGAGCTGCACGTGTCGTCTATCACTAACTCCACCTGCTTCACTGAGATAGCACCTAGGCCAGTCCTTGGCTGCGAATGTAACCGCTGATGTCTAACTCGATAGAAGAAAACATCTCAGAAGTCCAACTAACAGTGAAGGTTCTGGCAAGGCTCTCTCAAAGTTATCTGACCTTTAATAATGTTCTCAAAATGTCAGCACAAAAAAATTATGTTCATGGAACTTTTTTTTTAATCTATGAAACGTTTTTGTTGGACGCTCATCCGTTTTTAAATGTAACAACTTGTTTTGGAATGTTCAAATGTAACGTTCCAATAAAGTTTGCCGTATGATAAAATGGAATATCCTTAATTTCTGAAACATTTTAGTTGAACTTTTGTCTAATGTTTTTTAATACTAGTTTCAGAATGTTCCGATCATTCAAAATGAACACATTTGAACATTCAGAGAACATTAATAAATGACCTTTTCATAACTTAATGGGAACGTTAACAATATGCTTTGTCCACTGGGCAAGCATTGAGTTCACAGCATGAAATGATGCTGGAGTGACAGACTTGTGTTTTTATTTGTCAAGGTAATGTCAATAGAAAGTCTTGACAACAGTCCATCTCAAACAGCCTCTGCTGTGGAGCACAACACACAAACAGCACAGAGAACACACACACACGTCAAGAGTTACTGACCGCTCTTCTACTGCACTGCATGACCAATAATAATCATAGTCTTTGCCATTGGATTACCACCCAGTTCCCTTAACTCGAGCAGTAATGGCAAACTAGACAATAAACTGGATGAACTAGCTATCTATGTAGTTTCTGTTGTTGGAGATCAAACACTGATCTTGTTTTGTTGTGTTTGTGGGAATGTTTAGAGATGAAATAAACGGTTGTTTGATCTGAATCACTGTGAACATGTTAAGACATGTCTGCTGTCGATCGCAAACAATCAGATGAAAACCCAATCCATCACACACTAATCAAAACAATATTTAGGCCAGAACGAAATAGCTTCCCAAATATTTCCGCACTTACTAACTATTCACATCTATTTCATTTGATTTAACTAATCATATTTTAAAAATGGATTTATTCAAATTGCTTAGAATCAGCATAAATCTGTTCATTTTGTAAATCTGACCTGTTTCTTATCTGTAGATTTACAGATTAAGTGTGGTATAATCCACACTTTTGATTGGGTTTGGGATTAATGTGGGTTATGAAGAGCTTAGAACTAGACAAGACTAGTTGATTAAAGGATCGGATGACAAGATGTTGTATTTCTTCTGCTTTGGTGTGTCATGTGTGTCTCATATTCTTAGATATCCAGTCCAGGCTCATTAGAAAAACATACCTGAGGCAACATTTTTGCAAAATACTTTGCACATTTCGCAACAGTTTCAAAGTGAAATGTCCAGTGAGTGGCGCTAAAAGCGTGTTTAGTTTTTTTCGGAACAGATGATTGTGAATATGGCAAAGTTTTATTACATTGGAGTTTGTACGTATCACTGCAGTTCTGAATTGAAATGTCCGGTAAGTGGCGCTGAAAGCTTAATGCTCCATTTTAAAATAACGTACAGCTACACTAAACCCTAAACCTACCCGATGGTGTTAACAAAACCAAATGTGACATAAAAGCAAAATCATGCTGTTTTAGCTTGTTTATGAACTCTTGTCGTTGAGCTCTTTTATCGTGACTCGTCTTTCCCGGGATTCGTACCCGAACTCTCCGCATCACAAGTATAATCCTGTAGCAGCTGAGCTACTGAGCAAGCTTAATACATCAGTAAAACTCAACATATGGAGCTGGTTAAGTGATGCAAACTCCAAAATATATTGTGAAAACCGTGTCCATGTGTAAACAAGTCTTTATTAATTCATAATCTGCCCCTGTAATCATAAGTGTGTGTGAAATAAGTGTACTTCAGCCGACGCCGGCGATATCGAGCCTGGCCTTTCAACGTGATGATGTAGTTCCCGGCGCGTTGCAGATCAGCTCAATCCGAACAATTGTAGTTAAAAAGTACATAAATATATATTTTTTTTGAAAATGACCTATCGTTTCACGAGATAAGACCCCCCTCCTCAGCTGCGATCGTGCACAGTCCGTTAAAGCACTTCAAAGACCTTTGAAACTGCATTGATTTGGACTTCAAAACGCTGGTTGTCATTGAAGTCCATTATTCGAAGAAAAATCCATAAATGTTTTCCTCAAAAAAACTTAATTTCTCTTCCACTGAGGAAAGAAAGACATGGATATCTTGGATGGCATTGGGGTGAGTAAATTATTAGGAAATTTTCATTTTGAGGTGAACTAATCCTTTAATTATAATAAGTGGACATGGCATCTAACTGATTACTATTCACAGTTGCTGTGTTCAATTTCCATTTCCACACAGACAAAAATTAGATTAAAGCTAAATCTGAACGTTCAAGACTATAACCCTGAAAGATGCTTACTGAAAATAAAACTTGATATCTGACACCTGAACTTTGGCATTAAAAGATGATTCCAAACTTTTAAATAGGACTTCCCACAGAAAATGGACACTAGAACTGGTAAGTCAACTAAAAATAAATCACTTTCACTTCTTTTTTCATATATAATAGACTTTACAATCATTTATGGTAAATCGCTAAATCCCGATCATTCTGAAGTCTGTACTAATGTCTTAAATATGTTGCAATTATTCTTATGCATACTTGTTCTAAATGATTTGTATAGAATATGAATGTTCTGCAAGAAAACTAATCTGTGTGTGAACTGTCATTGTCACATAACCAGCTCTATAGCTAAGGCCCTTATATACTTCAAGAGAAATCGAAGAGCGTACTGATTTTTGAACAAAATCAACTTTGGCAAGCTGGAGTTTGAAACAGTTGCCAAAGTTTAAACTCCTCTCTGTACTCCAATTGGTCCGTGGTAATGATGTAATAAGTAGGTGTGCCTCTGAGGCTCCGCCTTCTTTCACGTGGAAATCTTTTCTGGTTAATTTTGTCTGTTGAGTCGGTCGAGATCAGACGCACGCGAGTGAAAACATGAACACACTGGAGAACTGCTGCTTTATAGTAGAAAATTAAGTTGTACTTCTGATGAAACAAGACACTGTTTTCATGTTTAATAAGGTAAAGCTGCTTGATTTTAAGCAATCTATTGAATAAAATGATATTTAAATAAACTTTACGTGACTTTACTATAGTGCCGAATTGCAGAGCTCGTGCAAACAAACATATTCACGCTGCTATAATCAGATGCTTTTCATATGCTTTATTATTAAAATGCTTGCAGTTTTCTCAGCTTTGTTGTGTTTAATTTGTCATTGAGAGGAAAGAGCGCAGCATATTCATCTAACCATCGCTCTCAGCAGTGTGTGCAGCGTCAGATGTTCATAACAGTATATCACTGCTCATGTATTTCAAACAAATTTCGTACTTTTCAAAGAACGAAAAGTAACTTCTGGCAGGTCACATGTTCCTCAGGTCAACTAGACTCTCTCTCTAATGAACCTCCTGTGTAAATCAGTGTCTCTGTGTCAGACAGACATCAGGGAGACGGAGGAAACAGACGTGCACGTCTAACATCATTACACCAGTCATCTGTAGGCCAAACCCCAAAAGAGACACTAATAACAGGGTCTGTGAAGGTTAGGATCATTGAACATGTCGACAGGAAATGCTGCTCTACTGGACATGCTCAGTTAAATTAGGATCATTCAGAAGAGAAACATTCGCAAGACAAACAAACGCTGAAAGTCTTGCTTGCACTGCTTACACAGGCCGGATGCAGTTTCAGTAGCTTCAAGAGAGATATGAAGGAGATTAAACAGATGTTGACCTTGGTAGGTGCTCTGAGTGGTTGCTAGGTGGGTGCTCTGAGTGGTTGCTAGGTGCTCTGAGTAGTTGCTAGGTGCTCTGAGTTGTTGCTAGGTGCTCTGAATTGTTGCTAGGTGCTCTGAGTAGTTGCTAGGTGCTCTGAGTTGTTGCTAGGTGCTCTGAGTTGTTGCTAGGTTCTCTGAGTAGATGCTAGTGCTCTGAGTGGTTGCTAGGTGCTCTGAGTGGTTGCTAGGTGCTCTGAGTTGTTGCTAGGTGCTCTGAGTGGTTGCTAGGTGCTCTGAGTTGTTGCTAGGTGCTCTGAGTGGTTGCTGCACAGCCTCTGCTGTGAAGCACAACACACAAACAGCACAGTGAACACACACACCCACGTCAAGAGTTACTGGCCGTTCTTCTACTGCACTGCATGACCAATGATAATCATCGTCTTTGCCATTAGATTACTACCCAGTTCCCTTAACTCGAGCAGTAATGGCGAACTAGATAATAAACTGGATGAACTAGCTATCTGTGTAGTTTTTGTTGGAGATCAAACACTGATCTTGTTTTGTAGTGTTTGTGGGAATGTTTAGAGAATAAATAAACGGTTGTGTGATCTGAATCACTGTGAACATGTTAAGACATGTCTGCTGTCTATCGCAAACAATCAGATGAAAACCCAATCCATCACACACTAATCAAAACAATATTTAGGCCAGAACGAAATAGCTTGCCAAATATTTGATTTAAATAATCATAATTTAGTTTTTTTTTTAACAGATGAATGTGAATATGACAACATTTTATTACGTTGGAGTTTGTACGTATCACCGCAGTTCTGAATTGAAATGTCCGGTGAGTGGCGCTGAAAGCTTAATGCTCCATTTTAAAATAACGTACAGCTACACTAAACCCTAAACCCTGTTGCTTGGTGCTCTGAGTGGATGCTAGTGCTCTGAGTGTTTGCTAGGTGCTCTGAGTGGTTGCTAGGTGCTCTGTGTTGTTGCTAGGTGCTCTGAGTGGTTGCTAGGTGCTCTGAGTAGTTGCTAGGTGCTCTGTGTTGTTGCTATGTGCTCTGAGCTGTTGCTAGGTGCTCTGAGGTGTTGCTAGGTGCTCTGAGTGGTTGTTAGGTGCTCTGAGTGGTTGCTAGGTGCTCTGAGTTGTTGCTAGGTGCTCTGAGTGGTTACTAGTGCTCTGAGTGGTTGCTAGGTGCTCTGAGTGGTTGCTAGTGCTCTGAGTGGTTGCTAGGTGCTCTGAGTGCTCTGAGTGGTTGCTAGGTGCTCTGAGTGGTTGCTAGGTGCTCTGAGTGGTTGCTAGTGCTCTAAGTGGTTGCTAGGTGCTCTGAGTCGTTGCTATGTGCTCTGAGTGGTTGCTAGGTGCTCTGAGTTCTCTTAGTGGTTGCTAGGTGCTCTGAGTGGTTGCTAGGTGCTCTGGGTGGTTGCTAGGTGCTCTGAGTGCTCTAAGTGGTTGCTAGGTGCTCTGAGTGGTTGTTAGGTGCTCTGAGTGTTCTAAGTGGTTGCTAGGTGCTCTGAGTGGTTGTTAGGTGCTCTGTGTGGTTGCTAGGTGCTCGAGTTGTTGCTAGGTGCTCTGAGTGGTTGCCAAGGTCTTCTGACTGGACTCTGAACATTCAGGCATGTCAGTGGAACTAGTCAAGTTTTATACAGCGCTTTCAAAATTTATACAGCGCTTTCACAATACACATTGTTTCAAAGCAGCTTTACATAAATTTGTGATGCTTATAATATCTTAATATCTTATATTCACACTTAGAGCTGAGTAATAATAGTTTCATCTTGTGACGGTACAATCAATCGTGCGGCTGAGATTTGCTTTATCCCTGCGAACAGGGGACGTTTTGTCAAGATTCCCTCAAAGTTATGAACAAACGTTCTTCCAGTAACATTAATAAAACATTCTTTAAGTTATCTGGTCTTTAATAATGTCCTCAATTTTTTTTTTTATATTATTACTAGTTTCAGAACTTTCAGAGATCATTCCAAAGTAAATTTCACATAATGTTTGAGGGCTGCACTTTATTTTAATCCTGTTCCCCATGTATACTTATTACAGTAGTTACAATAACTGCGTAATAACCAGATACTAACCCTGAACCTAATCGGTCACACGTTACATGTAGTAAATATAGTAATTAGGCTACTATAAATTGTGCTTAATTACATGGAACTATCCCTAAACCTAATCCTTAATCTAACCCTATTACACTGTAACACTGACACCTTAAAATAAAGTGTAACCACCTGACCTTAACCCCTGTAGTTACCTTATATTACCCAGTATTTTCTTAGGTAAGTACACATACTGTAAAATAAAGTGAAACAATCTGAAGAAAGATAAAAGGGAATGTTCCCTTATAGTTCAAATGTTTTTTTTTTAATGTTACTACTTAATGTTACTGTTTCAGAACGTTCAGAGAACATTCAAATGTAATATTAATGTCCCATAAAGATGATACAATGGAATGTTTCCTTAACGGTCGTATAAAAAAACGTTTTTAAAACATTTAAAATCTGTATGATTTGAACATTCAGAAAACATTCAGAAATAAAGTTTTCGTAACTCAATGGGAGCATTAGCAAACGTTCTCAGAACATATTTCTGTTATCTGAGATTGTATATTTACGCAAGTATTTTTCTTCTGCTCTTATGGTTCGTGAGATTGTTTGGCGTTGTGTCAGACGGTAGATGTGGAACATGACCTCTGACCTCTGACCAGTGCTGGCATGAGTGTGTGAGTGACGAGCGACAGCTGGAGCTGATGATGCAATCTTCACCAGGCATTACGAAGGACACCTTTAATGGCACCTTGAGACAACCGTTTGACTGACAAAACTCCTGACTGCAGTGTTCAAACCACTGTAGATCACAACGTTACATGTGAATGACTGTAACACACTTCAGCTGTGACCATAATAAGCTTCATTATAATCATGTTCAGTGTAAGATGAAGAGAAACGTCATCATCATCATCAGCTCTTTATGTTGAGAGCGTAATAAACGTTCAGACGTAGATGAGCTTCATAAACACACTCATACAGGATCATCTGACACAGAACTGCTATAAACACGACAACATCCCTATATGTGCAGCTGTATATAACATCTGTTAACTATCACACTGCACACGCTTTAAAGACTGTTCTTCCAACAACACTGAGCACTGAAAACATGTGTGCTTTTGCTTTAGCTCGATCGAGCGGCAGTAAATGAGTGATCATCTACAGGGGAAATCAATCATTGACAGAAACACACTGATGAGACGCCAGTGTGAAAAGTGAAGCGTTCGCCTCAATGTCTTCTGCCACGATCAGTCGAACGGGCTTCGATCAAACAAATCAAATCATTCTGAACCAGTTTGATATGTAAAAACCTTACTCATTTCACTACATTCAGCTCAATAACAGTTACTCAACAGCGATCACACCGGTTCTCTAATCGTTCAGCACAGGACTGGTGTTTTATAAATCATACATTCATTTCCACAATCACATTTCCATTGCTGCTAAAGTTTCCCTGCCAGTGGTTTTGAATGGTTGGTGAAAACTAAAACTAAACTGGTTGAACTAAAACACCAATATCATCACGAGTTTGCAGTGTTTTTATACAATAACACATTTGCACATAAGGCACATTTGTAATGAATAGTTGGACTGTTGTCTCACAACAAACTCAAGTCAGACCACATTTTGAGGGTTTTGTTTCTGTTGGCCAAAACAATGATTTAACATAAATCTCCATTTAGGAGTTTCATTTTTTTTTTTTTTGGTTTATTTAAGAGGGGACAGTGCAATTTCATAAAACACATGAACAAACATGGTTAAAAAAGCCAGAATTAGCCAAAAGGCTATTTTTCATCTGTAGTCCCCTGGCCAAGATGTAAAAGAAGCATTAAAATACAAACATGAAAATACATTTACAAGTCTATGACAAATCAATAACTACAATATAAATGACACTATAAATAACTCACGAAACACAATACCTATTACAATATTTAAACACACACGGTATCCAATTATACAATAAAGCACAACAGGCTTGGCTTTTAATGTTGGCAGACATACATGTTAATGAGCCAAATTTTTTGTAAAAGACTTGTAAGTGGTGAGCTGTTTAACCTCCTCAGGTATTGAGTAACATTCAGCTCCTAGTCTATGATTTTGTATGTGTGCTACATGTACTTACAATAGTAAGAACAGAAAATCATGTATAATTACAAGTGATTAACCTTAAACCAAGCCCTAACTCTATAGTAAGTAGGCCTACATGTAGTTAATTAAATATTACTCAGTAATTATTTGAGTAATTACAATGGTACAAGGGTTACACTTTATTTTAAGGTGTCATTGTTAAAGTGAAATTATATATTTCAGTACTGAGTAAAATCAATTAACAACATTTACTTACTATGGTTTAGGGTAGGAATAGGATTATGATTTTGTTGAGGTTTAGTTGCATGTAATTATGCATAATTTACTGTTATTATTATGGTAAGTACATGAAACACATGTAACAAGGACACTGTAAAATAAAGTGTTACCAAAGAAAGTGTAGCAACTATCCCCGGTGTATTTGTGTATGAAGCAGACAGAGCTGTAGGATTGTGTGGACACACACTTCACTCAGTCTCAGCTTTGCTGATGATCATTACAGTGAGTCAGGGGAACTTCACACGGTCTGAGTGAGTGAAGCAGACAGAGCTATAGGATTGTGTGGACACACACTTCATTCAGCCTCAGGCTCGCAGATGATCATTACAGTGAGTCAAGGGAACTTCACACGGTCTGAGTGAGTGAAGCAGACAGAGCTATAGGATTGTGTGGACACACACTTCATTCAGCCTCAGGCTCGCTGATGATCATTACAGTGAGTCAGGAGAGCTTCACAGTGACGCGCGCTCGAGCCCCCTCACCGACACGTGCTCGCGCTGTCGATCACGGAAATGGCTGTTACCTGTTTTGAAGCGGAGGTCGGCGTCGTTTTCCCCGGAGCCGAACTCTTTCAGCAGCGCCACGAACATGATACCGAAGGCGTTCTGGATGCCGAACACCGAGCCGTTGCACCACATGGAGGCCAGCATCACCACCCACCCCCAGCCGCCCTCCGGAGGCTCGAACTCCGCCGGCGCCTTCTCCCCGCTCTCGGAGACTCTGCTGCCGCCGTTCTCCTCCGGCGCGGGCGCGGCATGAGTCGGCTCGCCGTCGGAGTGAGTCTCAGTCATGCTGATCGTGTGTGGCTCGGAGTCGGAGTGAGTCTCAGTCATGCTGATCGTGTGTGGATCTCCTGTGAGTCCGCTGTGAATGCAGATACACTGCGCTGATGACTGTTACACTGTAGCAATAAGCTATAAATACAGATGAGCTGCAGGAGGCGGGGCTACAGACAGACCCACCGCCCGAGAGCGGATCAGATGAAGTCTCCTCCTGGAGAAGTCTTGATGAAGCACATCTGTGCTGCACGGACACGCACACTCAACAGCTGCATCTGGCCGCGGTCACTCATCCTTTACCTGTACATGCTTTATTCACAGAGATGGAGGGAATGATCATTGACATCAGCTGCGGCACCACAATAGGAGTGTGTTTATAAGCACACACACTGAATGTGTTGAAGACAGACTCCAGTAACTCCTGCAGCTGGACTGCATCAGTCTACGTCAATGTCCGCTGCACGCGCTCTAGTGTTGTAAAAGTGATGCACACACACTCACGCTGACACTCGACAAATGCGAGGAAAATGAGCTCTGACCAGTTAATAAAATAATTTACTGACCTTCACACTGTTGGGGAATTAAATCGCTCGTATAAATGGGACCCAAGAATAGACCTTTGTCCTCTGTAGTGGACATTATATTTTAGGGAATTTCTCTGACACCACACATGTCACAGTCTGGATGTCCTGTAAAGAGCACATTCAGGGCTTTTCAGAGATACCAAATATTTGAAGGTTTCACCATAAAAATAACTTCTCCTTGGTCTTTAAAAATGACTGACATTCGTTTAGTGATTAAATGTAGCACTCTTATGGAAATATGATAAAATATTGTGATTCTTTAAACTGAGCTACTTTTCAAATTGTAATTCATTAACCAACATCTCAGAAGAATGTTATGGCGTTTCAAATCAAAATATGACTTTCTGTTACAAAACAGGGCATTGATTTCATACATGTCCCCAATAGAGGACACCAGGACTTAAATCATATCCTGGACTCAGGCATTTTGGGAGACACAAGTGAATAGGGAAAGAAATTATACATCAATATTCCTATGAAATATTAGATATTATTATTACATTTAGCCTATTATTACTCCCAATTTTGCACTTCTTTTTTCATTACATGTTGCCCCAAGAACACATTAATATGCAAATTAGATACAGTGTATACATTGTAATAAATGGGGATATTCAGTTATGGCCATTTAACCCAGATATTGCATAAAGTAAAATGGTGTATCAATTCATTCTGTTATATCTTTCATAACATAAGTGAGAATCATTTTTATACAAATTTTTGGTAAAAAGAAAACCTGAAACTCAAATATTGATAGGTGAATGAAAAAAAAAATCCCATTGTTTTTGCCTATACATGTAATTTCATGTAATTTAATTATTTAAAGGGCACCTATTATGCAAAATTCACTTTTACATGGTGTTTGAACATAAATGTGTGATGGCAGTGTGTGTACACAACCACCCTACAATCAAGTCAAGTCTCATTTATTTATATAGAGCTTTTTACAATACAGATTGTTTCAAAGCAGCTTTACAGAGATAACAGGAAAATAATGGAGAAGAAAATAGTGTCACAGTCCAGCTTAAGTAAGTCCAGCGATGTTTCATTTTTGTTTTAAAAAAGTTATTAAGTTATTAAAAGTTCTCCTCTGGTCAACGAACAAACAGTCTATGATTATGATTCATGCAAAATTACTGGTCAGAGGTCAGATTGGTTTGGAACAATCAGAATATTATCCAGTTCATCTGGTTGAAGAGTCACGCGCGTATGGAGACGAATTTGTTGAGGATCAGTGCCGATGGCTGTCGTGTCGATGAGGCCTTCACAGGAGAGAGTCTAGTTGACACAATCTCTGCTGACACTTCATAATATGACACTTTTATAATGATAAAAATCCACCCAGTGCTTTTTTTTATCCCCAGAAATCATAAGCCGTGTCTCAGAACAACCCGTTCTCAGATTCTGGGCAATGTGATGTACTTTTGCACAAGCCCCTCCCATGACTGTTGACGGACACTGCTGTATTAGCATAGACTCCAGCCCTGCGTGAGCTGTACACAGGCCCCGCCCATGACAATTGACTGTCACTGCTGTATTAGCATAGACTCCATCCCTGCGTGAGCTGTACCCAGGCCCCGCCCATGACCATTGACTGACACTGGCATATTAGCTTAGACCCGTCCTTAGTGAGCTGTACACAGGCCCTGCCCACGACTGTTGACGGACACAGCTGTATTAGCATAGACTCCGCCCCTGAGTGAGCTGTACACAGGTCCTGCCCACGACGATTGACTGACACTGGCGTATTAGCTTAGACCCGGCCTTAGTGAGCTGTACACAGTACAACATTGTGCTTAATAAACTGGTAAACTTTATATCCGTAAAACGACTCGATGAGCTGTCATAAAGTGCGCGCTCTCACTTTCATTTCTGCCGTGATCAGTAACGTTAGGCCTATCGCCCTGGAGACTGTAAGCTGGATCATGAACAGTTGGTACTGATCCATCCTTGAGTAACAACAGGAGTAAATGAAGACTGCTATGTTCATTCTTACATCCAACAACAAAACACCTCAATCTCTTAGGAGACATTCTTGTCTACAGCTGCTCTGGCGTGGAAACAATGGTGGACTGTGTTTAGCTCACTCAGGGTGAGTCTAAGCTAAAACTGCAGTGTCAGTCAACAGTCGTGGGAGGGACTTGAGCAAAAGTACGTCACGTTGCCCCGAATCTGAGAAGGGCTTGTTCTGAGACACTGCTTATGATTTATGGGGATTTTTAAAAAAGCACTGGGTGGATTTTTATCATTATAGGGTGGTTGTGTACACACACTGCCAACACACATTTATGTTCAAACACCATGTAAAAGTGAATTTTGCATAATAGGTGCCCTTTAACGAGGTGTGTGAACTCGCAAGTACGATGTCAGGCACTGTAATTTGCTCTGACCCCCTTCCTGTTCACCGGAGCGATGAGATAATTAGTAGACTGTCCTCACTCAATGGCTGGCTGTCTAAGTGGAGTCCACAAAATAATATAGGGTTCATAGACAATTGGAAAAGTTTTTGGGGCAGACCTGACCTGTTGAAAAGAGATGGTATTCATCCCTCCTGGGATGGTGCTGCTCTTCTCTCTAGTAATATGGCACATAGTCTTAGAGTTTAACCTTGACTAACTGGGGTCCAGGTCAGGAAGCAGACAAACTGCTAGACTCTCCCCTGCCAAGTCAAGTCACCTTAATTTATATAACGCTTTTAACAATATAGATTGTTTCAAAGCAGCTTTACAGTGATAATAGGAAATTAACGTAACAGAGATTGTTTTGGCTTTACAGCAGCTCTAGAATAAAGTTTTTGTCTAGCTAAAGTTAGTTTTGATTGATTCACTTCCATCGCAACGATCATTAGTTATTAACTTAGGGGCCGCTAACACGACACCGTTCTAACAAAAAACCCTTAATGCGATCCGGCCGATCATTTGCACAAAACAGTGCCTGGTGGCTCGAGAAAGCAAACCATGAAATAGGTTCCAAGGTACAAGCCTTGAAAAATGTATAATATAGAATTTTTTATCGCTGCCGCATAGCCATGTGAACCAGAATTATCCCGACAATGTTTTATCTGTACAGAGGTAAAGGGAAGGGAAGGAGGCCTTCACAGTGGAGAGAGTAGTTGACACCGGGCTAATATGGTCATACTTCCTGGTTCTGGTAAGAACTCTAGCTGCTGCGTTTTGGACCAGCTGTAGTTGTTTATTATGCGTGAGGGGCAACCACCCATAAGAGCGTTACAATAATCTAGCCTTGATGTCAAGAACACATGAACTAACTGTTCCGCATTTGTCATTGAGAGCATATGACGTAATTTAGATATATTTTTAAGATGGAAAAAAGCGGTTTTACAGATACTAGACACGTGACTTTCAAATGAAAGATTGCTATCAAAGAGCACATCCAGGTTCCTAACTGATGACAAACACTTAACAGAGCAGCCATCAAGTGTTAGACAGTATTCAAGGTTAGTATGTGAGACGTTTTTTGTCCAGTAATTAAAATCTCTGTTTTTTCAGAATTAAGTAGTCGTAAAATTACTAGTCATCCAGTTTTTTATATCAGCTATGCATTCCGTTAATTTTGTGAATTGGTAGGTTTCGTCAGGGCGTGAAGAAATATAGAGCTGAGTATCATCAGCTTAACAGTGAAAACGTACTCGGTTACTAACGTAACCTCGGTTCTCTCTAGAGAGGGAACGAGTACTGCGTAATAGCTTACGCTAGGGGAAAAACTCTTTTCCACGAGATATTGAAGCCAAAAATTATCCTTAATTTTTTATTAATGTAAAACGCTTTGCAGCAGCAAGCAAACATAGGCGAAACAGCTCGCGCGCCTATTGGTTGCTCTGCAGCAAATGCAGCAGCCTATCGAGAGAGACTCTGCGTGACGTAATGACCAATGGGGGCAATTCGCGCCCATATCGTCACGTCCCGCCAGAAGGGGCGTGGTCTCGCCCTATAAATATGCTCGTTAGGCTGATACAAGCTGGTTTTTATCGCTGAAGCGAACCAGAGCGTATTCCACGCACGGCAAGATACGCAGTACTCGTTCCCTCTCTAGAGAGAACCGAGGTTACATTAGTAACCGAGTACGTTCTCTTACGAGAGTATCTCTCGTACTGCGTAATAGCTTACGCTAGGGGAACACAATGCAACACGCCGTGCGTACAGGGATCCAACACCAAAGTCCCAGGGGCCGAAGCCCAGGGCTCATGTAGTGCATAATCACCATAAACTCACATAGAGTAGAGGAAGAGAGGCTGGAAGCGTCATTCCCTATAAAAAAGCACCCAGCGGGGCTATTATATGACAATCAAACGCGCAGCCAGGGTGAAAGCATTCAGCCTGATCTGGGTGGCCATACGTGAGTCAATACTCATGGGGCTGCAGTAAACTCAGCATCTGGGCCGCACAGCGGGGCAGATAGCACTGAATTTAGACCGCCAAAAGCTTAGCTTGTAAGGCGGGTACCTCCAGGTTATAGTATTTTATAAATGTAGACGGCGAGGCCCAGCCCACGGCCGTACAGATATCTTGCAGGGAAACCCCGCTAGACCATGCCCACGAAGAGGCCACGCCTCTCGTGGAGTGCGCCCTGACACCCAAGGGGCACTGTAAGCCCTTCGCAGAGTAAGCGAGCGCAATGGCATCCACTATCCATCTGGATAGGCTCTGTTTTGAGGCGGCGAGTCCCTTGGAACGCCCGCCGAACAAAACAAAAAGCTGCTCCGTCTGTCTGAAAACAGACGAGCGTGACACATAAGCTCTTAATGCCCTGACGGGGCAAAGGAGACTTGCATCCTCCTCCTCACTGAGAACCGGAAGGGCAGACAGGGAAATTACCTGGGCCCTGAACGGCGTATTGAGGGATTTCGGGACATACCCGTGCTTTGGTTTGAGAATGACCTTCGAGTCATTAGGCCCAAACTCCATACACGACGCGCTCACTGAAAGCGCCTGTAAGTCCCCTATGCGCTTCACTGAAGCGAGAGCCATGAGAAACACTGTCTTGAACGACAGGTGTTTCATGTCCACCAGCTGGATTGGCTCGAACGGGGCGCCTTTCATGGCCTCCAGGACCGTGGAAAGGTCCCACGTCGGGACTGAAGGGGGCCTTGGAGGGTTCAGCCTCCGAGCTCCCCTAAGGAAACGCACGACTAAGTCGTTTTTCCCCAGCGACTGGCCAGACACCGGTTTTGCAAACGTTGCTATGGCCGCCACATATACTTTGAGCGTGGATGGGGTCCTGCCCTTATCCAGTAGCTCTTGAAGGAAGGAAAGCACTTCCGAAACCCCGCACTCCACAGGTGAAAGGCTCTGGGCCTGACACCATGCAGAGAAAACAGACCATTTCGAGGAGTAGAGCCGCCTGGTAGACGGAGCTCTAGCCTGCGCGATCGTGTTTAACACTCCCTCTGGGAGGCTAGCGGGTACCCGTTGATGGCCCATGCGTGCAGGGACCATAACTCCGGGCGAGGGTGCCAAATCGAGCCCTCCGCCTGAGAGAGGAGGTCTCTCCTCAATGGTACAGGCCATGGGGCAGTGCTGGCCAGCTGCATCAGGGCAGGGAACCACGTCTGGTTCGTCCAGAGCGGGGCTACAAGCAGCACTGGGCATCCGTTCTCCCTGATTCGTTCCAACACCTGAGGCAGGAGCGAGACAGGAGGAAAAGCATATAGGGGGCAGCGGGGCCAAACATGAGCCAGCGCGTCCTTGCTTTTCGAGAAAAACTCCGGGCAATGAGCGTTTTCGTGGGACGCGAATAGGTCCACCTGAGCTCTGGCGAACGTTTTCCACAGCAGCTGGACCGTCTGCGGGTGCAGCGACCATTCCCCTGCTGGAACATTGTTCCTGGACAGTCTGTCTGGTCCCACATTCAGGTGACCAGGCACGTGCGCTGCTCTCAGTGAGAGCAGGTTGTGCTGAGCCCAAACCAGGAGGCATTCCGTCAACCTGTAAAGGTTTCGTGACCTGACGCCACCCTGGCGATTTATGTATGCCACCACCGACATGTTGTCCGACCGGACCAAGACGTGGTGGCCTGTTATCTGGGGACAAAAACGCCGTAGCGCTTTGTCGACTGCTATCATCTCCAAGCAGTTTATGTGAAGGAGCTTTTCCCGTTCTGACCACAGGCCAGCTAGCGGTCTGCCCTCGAGCAGCGCTCCCCACCCCGAGGTGGAGGCGTCCGTAGACACCACCTTTACACTCGAAGCGGTCCCCAGGCTCACACCTGACTGATACCAGTCGGTTTTTCTCCAAGGTTCCAGAGCTGACACACACTGAAGGTCGACCCTGAGGCGAAACAGACCCGCTGTCCATGCCCTGGGTGGAACCCGCGCTTTCAGCCACATCTGCAGTGGGCGCATGCGGAGCAGGCCCAACTGGAGTACAGAGGCTGCTGAGGCCATCAGCCCCAGCATTTTCTGAAACCTTTTGAGCGGGACTATCGCGCCGTGGCGGAAGGATTTCACGCCGCGCTGAATATTTAGTACGCGCTCTGGTGACAGGCGTGTTGTCATGGACAGCGAGTCCAACACGGTTCCCAGAAAGGAAATTTTCTGACTGGGAGACAGTGAGCTCTTCGCCCAATTGACTGTGAGGCCCAGCTTCTCGAGGTGCTCGAGTAATGCGGCCCTGTGTTCTATGAGCTCCGATCGCGATCGAGCTAGAATCAGCCAATCGTCCAAGTAGTTCAGGACTCGCATGCCCTGAAGTCTCAGGGGTGCGAGCGCCGCGTCCATGCACTTCGTAAATGTACGAGGTGCTAGGGACAGGCCGAACGGCAGGACTGAGTATTGATATGCCTGGCCCTCGAAGGCAAATCTCAAGAATCGCCTGTGATGGGACGCTATTTGTATTTGGAAATAGGCGTCTTTCAGATCTATCGACACAAACCAGTCCCCGTAGCACACCTGCGCGAGGATTTTCCTGGTCGTAAGCATTCTGAACTGGCGTTTCACAAGCACTCTGTTCAGCTGTCGCAGATCTAAAATGGGTCTGAGACCCCCATCCTTTTTCGGTACCAGAAAATATCTGCTGTATAGGCCCCCTTCGCTCTGAGCCTGAGATAAAGGTTCTATAGCCCCTTTGCTCAGTAGTTTCGCTATTTCGGCACGAAGTAGATGAGATACTTCGTTTTTCACCGTAGTTTCGACGCGCGCCGTATAACGGCGCAGGCGTCGTGCGAATTGTAGCGAGTAGCCTCTCTTTATAGTGTTCAGCACCCATTCTGATACCCCGGGAAGCTTTGACCACGCATCTGCGTGAATAGCTAGAGGCAGAATGAAATCCGGGCTCTGGCCGCGACAAAACGGCAGCTCGAGAGCCCGTGCATACTGGGAACACAACACCGTGTTTACAGCGTTCGAGGCGGGGGGCGCGCTGATCACAGCGGGCGACCTGGCCGCGCTCAGCTTCTTTATGGCAGATTGTGCAGAAAAAGCGAGCGGGGAAGATCCCGTGGGAATCGGCGTGTCTGTGATAAAATGTGGGCGCGGGGCTGCGGGCACATTTAATACACTGAAAACACTGTCGTTCATGGCCGACTGAATGTGTGTTGGTTTCGTTGTTACAGAAACCATGGGACACGCAGCATGTAGTGTGAGCGGGCATGGTGACATGGGCGCTTGCACTACATTGTTTGCACAATCGACCGGAGTCGATTTTATTTGTGCTAGCCCTGCACCGTGGCGGGCTGTGTTTGTGTGTGGGAATGGGCACTGGGTGGGCATTCTTACAACACTCATAACACCTTCGGCCGTGGCCGGAACACCAGAAAATGCACTCTTTATTGGATTTATCTGGGTAGCCGTAAGAACGGCTTTTGTGCGCAGGCAAACGGGCTGGGACAGTCGCGATGTTTGGAACTGACCGAGCGAGAAGTTTCAGTGAAAATCCGGCCGCAGCGGGATTTGAACACCGTCGTTTTCCTAGAATGGCTAGGAAGATTTTGAGGCCTCGGGCTTGATCTCAATCCTCGGCCGGGGCCCGCGCTGAGGGGGGCGGCGTCCAGCAGAGCGAGAGCGCGGTCTTTGGTCTCGGGCGTGGCGGCGCTGTGAAGCGGCGGCGGCGGGCGGTGCAGGCTGCGGCTGAGAGCTGCGAGCAGGCGGCGGTTTAGAGCGACCTGCAGCGGAGCTCGAGCGCTTCGGAAGGAAGTGCTTCATGGCCTGCGAAGTTTTTTGTACCTCCATGAATCTGTCCGCGAAGTCTGTGACGGCAGATCCGAAAAGGCCCGCTTGGGAAATGGGCGCGTCGAGGAACACAGAGCGCTCGGCTTCCGTCATCTCAGACAGCGTCAACCATAAGTGTCTCTCAGCCACGGTGAGAGAGGCCATGTTTCGTCCTATGGCCTGTGCAGCGGCTTTAGTAGCGCGAAGAGCGAGGTCTGTAGCGCTTCTCAGGTCCGCCACGCAGATCGCTCCGGGTCCTTCCTCGTCCAGTTTAAGGAGAAGGTCGGGCTGGAAAATCTGCAGGATAGCCATAGTGTGCAGCGCTGAAACTGCTTGCCCGGCGGCGGTGTAAGCGCGACCGTGCATGGATGACGTCACTCGGCAGGCTTTAGAAGGAAGCGTCGTGTGCGCGCGCCGTCCAGCGGAGGGCGGGCAGAGATGAGACGCTACAGCTGGTTCCACAGGAGGAACAGAAAGGTATCCTCTTTCCTTCGCGCCATCCACAGAGGAGAAGGCAGCAGAAGCAGAGGTACGCAGCCTGGCGGAGAAGGGGGCGTTCCACGATTTCGTCACTTCCTCGTGAAGTTCCGGGAGGAAGGGCGCGGGCCGCGATTTCGTCGGAGCCTCGTCATTTCCGAGAAAGCGTCCGTCCATTCTGTTGCGCGGCGGCTGCGCGGGCGCCTCCCAATCGAGGCCGATGCTTTCAACGGCCTGAGAGAGCAGACGCATCAGCTCAGTCTCAATGCCGGCTCTCTTACCAGTGGTCTGGCGGGAAACGCTAGCGGAGGGGAGATCCACAGAGCTCGCCCAATCCTCACTATCGGACGCCAGAAGAGAACACGCCTCGGAGGGTTCGTCAAGCTCGTGGATGGACGCGGCGGCAGGCGGCGGCCGTTGTCCGTCAGTGAGCGACTCGAGCGAAGCCGGCGAAGCTGGCGGGCGAACCGGCGAGCTTTGGCGGGCTGGAGAAAGCTCGGGAGCGCGCTGGGCGCGGCGCTTCTTGCGGCGCGGCACCACGGCGGGCTGCGGTGAAGGCTCGGAGAATGATGCCAGGCGCGTCCTCAGAGTCACCATGGACAAAAGCTCGCAATGAGGGCATCCGCCGTCAGCGAGCGCGATAGCCGCGTGATCCTCACCCAGGCAGGAAACACAGATGACGTGTCGGTCTCCATCGCTGAGCGGGGCGCGGCACGAGCCACAGGAAGGCATCTTTAAAAAGACGCTGCTCTTTTGAGAGAGAAGTGTAAGTCGCGTCAAGTAAGCGAACAAACACTTCTCAACAGAGAAATACACAGAGTGTGAAAGGATATATAACGCCGGAAAGCGCAGCAGGTACGGCAGTTGAAGGCGGCGAGGCCAGCGACTCCAGAGCTCGTCCCGCTGAAAAGCTTGCTTCGACGGCGCGGCTTCTCACTCCGGATCCAGCGATGCGTGTGCTTCGCTGAAGAGGTAAAAATCAGCTTGTATCAGCCTAACGAGCATATTTATAGGGCGAGACCACGCCCCTTCTGGCGGGACGTGACGATATGGGCGCGAATTGCCCCCATTGGTCATTACGTCACGCAGAGTCTCTCTCGATAGGCTGCTGCATTTGCTGGAGAGCAACCAATAGGCGCGCGAGCTGTTTCGCCTATGTTTGCTTGCTGCTGCAAAGCGTTTTACATTAATAAAAAATTAAGGATAATTTTTGGCTTCAATATCTCGCGGAAAAGAGTTTTTCCCCTAGCGTAAGCTATTACGCAGTACGAGAGATACTCTCGTAAGAGAACTAATGCCATGCTTCCTAATGATATCTCCTATCTCCGGGAAGTACCTGTGGGAAAAAAACAAAATAATCGCTGATTATTGGCTGATTATATGCTGATTATAAACTGGCGACAGTTTTGCAATCCATTACCATTAGTTTATAAACTGTACTCGATAATTCTTAAACTGTTCCCTCGGTTTAACAAATCGTACACACGGATTAATAAACCGTACCCACAAGTTCCTAATCCGCAATCTCAGATTTTGCAATCTGTACCCACAAATTCATAAACTGTGCCCACGCTTTCGCAATATGTTCCCACGGGTTTGTACGGAGCCCGGGAAGTCACCTGTGGGAGAAAAAAAAACAATCCGTGGCGACAGTTTTTGCAATCTGTAACCACGAATTCATAAACCGTGCCATGCTTTCACAATCCGTTCCCACGGGTTTGTAAACTGTACTCACGGATTTGTGGCTCGCCCTCATTTTTGAAGAACACCAGGAGTTAAGTTGTTAATGAATCTTATTGTTTTATTGTGTGTTAAGTGGAATACATCAAGTTGTCTTGTCTGCATGCTTAAAGTGATTCTCAACTGTAGCGGGTATGGGGTGGAATATACGATTTAATATGAATGACGGGCATCAAAATATTTTGTTTATTTGTGATCATCTTAGTACTTTATTATTATTAACTATAAATTAGTTCACTTAGTAATACAGTAATAGGTTTGTCATAAAATAATTTATGAATGCTTTATTTTTAAGCAACTATGCAAAAAAAGAAGGCCTATTTTATCCAAAACTGTAAAAGGTTAGGTTATAGCCTATAAAAATAAAGCACTGATAAATTATTTTATGACAAACATATTACTGTATTACTCAGTGAACTAATTTATAGTTATAAACTCAAATAATAATAATAATATTACATTTTAGGCTACATATTTAGAAGACGCTTTTGTCCAAAACGTACAAAAAAGGAACAAAGCAATTATCAGTAATAATACAGGTTACACAATAATAATAAAGTGCTAAGATTATCACAAATAAACAAAAGATTTTGATGCACGTCATTCATATTAAATCATATGTTCCACCCCATAGCCGCTACTGTTGTGTTGGGCTCTTATAATAAGAATCAAGACGTAGCTGGATCGATTCACATAGCCTCTTTATTATTCACAGGCCAAACACTCTCCGCCCCCACCCCGTGATAGCCCTTTACTGCCCCCTAGTGCCCTGGCAGTGTAACAATATCACACCACATCTCCCTTTCTGAAAAGCAATAGAATAGACTGTGACCTAATATATTTATCAGCAAATTGCATAAAGCTCTTACACTCACTTTTGTATCTTTGTGGAACATAGCTCAACTATAACACATTTCTTTACAGTACTTATTTAAAGGGATACTCCACCAGTTTTTCTTATTAAACTATGTTATTCCCTTAACTAAGACGAGTTGATACATACCTCTCTCGTCTCAGTGCGTGCACTATATCGCTCTGTATTGCCGCAAAACTATGTTAGCTCTTAGCTTAGCCCATGCATTAAATATGGGCCAAGCAGAGAAGCGACCAAACACTTCCACGTTTTCCCTATGTAAACACAGTTACTAGAGTAGTGTAACTTGACCTGGGCTGGTGACACAAAATAAACCGTTGCGCTTTTCTAAGCGTTTAAAATTGATGACTATATTGTATGGCGGAATACCATAACAAGTGCTTTTGAGCACTTCGACTTGGCGCAATAATATCTTCACTCGTGAAAAGTCCTCTTACCGGCTCCCGCTTCTTCTCCCCCTCCCTCTGACATTTCCGTCAATACAACCAACGTGACTTTTACTACCTGTGCTATTAGCAAACTGCAGATCATTTGCAATGGCGGACTTTGTAGATGATTATGACTTCTTTGTAGCAGACCCAGAGCCATATCTGTTTGAACCCGAGTACACGGAGGAGGAATTAGCTCTTATGGACCGTGAGAGGCAAGAAAGATATGATCCAGAACAGACCGGAGCTGGCGAAAGACCGGTGCATGTCACGTTGGTTGTATTGACTGAAATGTCAGAGGGAGGGGGAGAGGAAGCGGGAGCCGGTAAGAGGACTTTTCACGAGTGAAGATATTATTGCGCCAAGTCGAAGTGCTCAAAAGCACTTGTTATGGTATTCCGCCATACAATATAGTCATCAATTTTAAACGCTTAGAAAAGCGCAACGGTTTATTTTGTGTCACCAGCCCAGGTCAAGTTACACTACTCGAGTAACTGTGTTTACATAGGAAAACCGTGGAAGTTTTTGGTCGCTTCTCTGCTTGGCCCATATTTAATACATGGGCTAAGCTAAGTGCTAACATAGTTTTGCGGCAATACAGAGCGATATAGTGCACGCACTGAGACGAGAGAGGTATGTATCAACTCGTCTTAGTTAAGGGAATAACATAGTTTAATAAGAAAAACTGGTGGAGTATCCCTTTAACATTCGTCTTTCCTGTAAACTCTTAGTGAGACAGAATTACACTACAAAAAATATGAACTCTTTGCGGCCTCTTTAAGCTACACATGAACACACAGTAGTCACTAAACCTCCCTGTTTAGTACATTTAGCATATATACTTTTCTTCTTTTTTTTTTTTTTACAGATTCAGTCTATCTGGCTTTGTGATAACCCTGCCAGATCTGGTTCTCACAGTTTGGGGAGTGTTCCTAGACCTCTCCGGAGACACCTGTCCAGTGTCTGTCGAAGTGTCCTGCAGGTCAACCCCTGCAGCATGCTCTTGTATGTTACTGCTGTTGTCTGCCGACATGGGCATGAGGTGGCGGCGATTCCTCCTCAAAGTGCCCTGTGGTCCACTGACCAGGTAAGATCTAGGTGTTTCATGTGCGGCTGTCACAGTACCTGTAGATCTTGTATCTGTGATCCACACTTGATCTCCTGGTGACAGGTCAGAGAGATTTCTCACTCTGTGTCTGCGACCGTAGTTGCTTGCATCCATCCATCTCCTCTCCCTTTCTTTGCACTGCACCGACCTAAGGTCTGGAATGGCTGGCTCCAACACCGCCGGGAAAGCTGGCACAGTAGTGCGCAGGCGTCGCCCCATAAGCAGCTGAGCTGGACTAAAGCAGCGCACGGTAAGGGTCAATAGCTTTTTTCAGCAGGTTTTTGATGGTTTGGACAGCATGCTCGCCTCGCCGTTGCTTTGAGGGTATCTTGGGCTGCTCGTTACATGCTCAAATTCATACTCCGTGGCGAAGGCCGACATGTGAGCCCCCGCAAACTGAGGCCCGTTGTCTGTGACTAGAATCCCCGGTATGCCGTGCCTGGTGAAAATTGACTTGAGGTGCATCACCACATCCACACTCCTTGTCGGGCTCAGCTGGGCCACCTCCACGTACCTGGAAAAATAGTCCACAACAAGCAAGTAGTCTTTGTTTTTCAAAGTAAACAAATCAGCCCCTAGCTTCTGCCATGGCCTATTGGGTAGTTTGGAAGGCATAAGAGGCTCATTCACATTGGCACCTTCTTTAACGCACGGCGTGCATTTCAACACCAGCTTTCCTATTTGGCTACTAAGCCCCAGCCACCACACGGATTGCTTGACTATTCCCTGGTGTCCTTCATGAATTTTCTCTAGCACACTATTCCTCATTACTGAAGGGATAATTAGCCTAGTCCTCGCAATAACAGTCCATTGTGAGTGCTGATAACAGCCCTATCAGTCCAGTAGGGTCTTACTAGCACATCCAGTCTGCTGCGATCTGGCCAGCGCTCGATGCAGTACTTCATCACTTCCACGCACACGCTGTCTGCACTCAGCTGTTTACGCAGCTCGGACAGGTAAGCCTCGCTTTCAGGTAAGTGTTCCATCACAGAGTCCACATATATGTTAGTTTCCTCTATTAAGCCATCTACATCGATCACGCCATCCTTCAGTGGCGCCCGTGACCGAGTGTCTGCTGTAGTAAGGCTTTTCCCTGGGACGTGCATGATTGTGTACCTGTACCTCATGAGTCTCATCCTGAATCTTTGTATTCTAGGTGGGAGCGAATCCAGCGCTTGTCCTCCCAGCAGGCTCACGAGGGGCTTGTGGTCCGTCTCCAGCTCAAAATGGAGACCGATGTGAAGTCACTGAATCTTTCACATGCCCATGTCAGGGCCAGTGCTTCCTTCTCCACTCGAGCATAGCGCTGCTCCGTGCTCGTGAGCGCCCTGGACGCATATGCCACAGGCGCCCAGGTCCCCTTGCATTTCTGCAGAAGTACACTGCCTAGCCCATATGACGAGGCATCGGCTGATATTTTCAGTTCTTTGTTTGGGTCATATAACTGCAGGACTGGAGTGGACGCTAACTCTTGCTTGAGGCTGGTGAATGCCTTCTGCTGTTCGGGCCCCCAATACCAAAGGTTCTTTTTTGACAGCAGGTCTCTGAGAGCTTTGTCCTTTTCGGCCAGGTTGGGCACAAACTTGCCTAGTTGGTTCACCATACCCAGAAAGCTCCTGAGCTCGTTGATGTTGTGTGGCAGATCCATCTCACGTACAGCACGTGTCTTTTCTGGGTCTGGGCTTATCCCTTAAGCCGAGATGATGTATCCGAGAAACTTCACCTTGGTTTTGCTGAACTCACACTTGGCTGTGTTCAGTGTGATGCCTGCCGCCTGTGCCCTCTGCAGGACCGCATGCACCCGTGTGTCATGCTCTGCTTGTGTGGAACCCCATATAAGGACATCGTCCATATGGCAGACGACCCCTTCCAAGCCTTCTGTCACTTCCGTTACCATCCGGTTTTGAAAATGTTCTGGAGCGGAGGCAATACCAAATGGTAAGCGGTTGAAGAAAAAGCGCCCGAATGGGGTGATAAAAGTGGTGTAATGGGCACAGTCTTTTGATAATGGGTTCTGCCAAAACCCCATGTTGGCGTCCGTTGAGGGGAGAGAGGTCAACACAGATCCGGATTTCATCCTTAGATTTCTTTGGTGCGACCACCATACCAGAGGACCACTCTGTCGGCTGCTCAATCCGGCTGATGACTCCTAGCTGTTCCATGCGCTGGAGTTCCTGCTTTACTTTCCCCATCAAGGGCAGTGGGACACGACGAGGCACTTTCAAAGACACAGGCTTGGCATCTGGTCTCAGCTTAATTGTGTACTGCTGCTGTACTAAACCCAACCCACCACACAGTTTTGGGTATTGTTGTTTTACAGAGTCCAAGTCGATGCTATCTACTCTGGCTACCAGTCTGAGGTTAACTGAGGCGGGTCTACTCAGCAGAGCTGTGTTCAAGTGGTTCACTACATAAATGTCCTCTGTGGTGCGTTTATCACCACTTTTCAGTATTTCTCTGGCTACACCTACTACAGAGAGAGGTACACGGCCTGGCCCAAACAGTGCTTTATTACCTAAGGTGAGGTTGTATGCGGTGTCACTGCATATCTGTCTGTACACCTGCTCCGGTATAACAGTAACGTCGGCTCCTGTATCAATCTTGAACCTCACATTAGTATGCCTTACTTGTAAGTCTACAGTCCAGACATCTTCTCCTGCATCAATGGTTCCCAGGAATATGTCGCCATCTTCCGTGACAGCACTCACACTTTTAGTAGACTTGCACACTTTGCCATAATGCCCTCTCTTACTACAGTTGTGGCAATCTGCATTCTTTGCTGGGCACTGGAACTTAGCATGCAGATTTCCACATTTGGGGCATGACTTATGCTCAGCTCCTGATTGTGCTTCGTGCTTGTCTTTGTACTGCTTAGCTGGCTGTCTTTTATTTTTCCATGCTTGCTGCTTCACTTTCCTTGTGTGGACAGCATCCACTGTAGTTTTAATAGCATGTGTAGCATCCCCTCTCAGATCTGTTCGTTGCCGTTTAATGTCCTCTGCTCGTCTAACCATATTAATGGCTTTTGCCAGATCCAACCTGCTCTCCATCTGCATTTTCTGTGAAAGCACATTGTCTCTGATGCCTATTACGATCCTGCCCCTCAACAGTTCATCGCGCAGTGCCCCGTACTCACAATCTTCAGCTAGTGCATACAAAGCAGTTATAAACGAGTCTGCAGATTCGGACGGCCCCTGTGCTCGCTGGTTAAATTTAGCCCTTTGGTAAATCACATTTTTCTTCGGCACGAAAAAGTTTGTGAAGCCGTCTCTGACAGAGCTGTACACCTCTTTCTGATCGGCGGTTAAAGTCAGCCCTTTTAATACGTCATCGGCCTCATCTCCCATGCAATATATTAGCGTGTTTACCTGGTTAGCATCTGTTGACTTATCCAGGTCGCTAGCCACTCTGAAGCGCTCAAACCGTCTTATCCATTTTTCCCAGTCTTGTGGCTTTGAAAAGTCGAAGGATTCCGGCGGGTTTATTGAGAACGTTGTTTCATGTTTTAGCAGGAGGCTGTGGAGGATAGTCCTGTTCATGCCCGGCCGCTTGCTGTCCTTGTTGCGAGTGCGACATGCTGGCTAACCTTGCGTAACTTTGGCTTCACCACTTCTCTGTTTCCTTCCTCCTCTTCTCATATAATGTCCGCTATCCTTTCACTCACTGTAGCTCCACTTCTGACACCATGTTGTGTTGGGCTCTAATAAGAAAAATCAAGATGTAGCTGGATCGATTCACATAGCCTCTTTATTATTCACAGGCCAAACACTCTCCGCCCCACCCCGTGATAGCCCTTTACTGCCCCCTAGTGCCCTGGCAGTGTAACAATATTATAGATCACACCACAGCTACAATTGACCCTTCGCTAAGCCCCGCCCTCCCTAGTTACTGTTGCTACGCCTGTGAAGCTTTCGCGTCTGGCACGTATATTACAGTGTGTATGCACCGGTGTCACACATTCACAATGAGATGATTAGTAATTTTTGGCGAACATGTGAAATATCTGAGAGAGCAAGACAAAAGGGACTGCAGTATGCATTCGAGGGATATATCCACGACATAATATGCAACCGATTAGAGAATGATTCCATAAAAATTGAAGCAAAAGCCTATTGTCCCAGCGCAAGCAGAAGCAGTCGGTTGACCATTCAAATGGGAAACACACAAATTGAGGAACAGCTATGTTCGTGCACAGCAGGGTAAGTGAAATGTGAAAATAATCGAATAATTATAAATCAAACAGTTTATCCATAAATCTTGTGGAATAACACTAACACAGGGAGAGCCGCGATCGGATTGGGTTAAAGTTACTCAGTCGGGGTAGTAGGCCGTCGATTAACAAAATGCTGAAATATATTTTAAAGTATGTCAGTGAGCCTCCGTCTAGTCTTTAATCGTCTTATTTTACGTTCAAATATATGCATTATGAACAAAGAACCGTCATTATTTCCAACTTCCAAGCAATAGGTGTTTTTGTTAATCCTGTCGACATTTAGTTGTGAATGGGGTCTCCCACACTGCTTGATCCACGCACATCATTTCTCCCCTTGGCTTTTATATTTTCGGGAAGAAAAAAATTCCACTCCCACGTCCAAACTTTTAGGATACCGGGTATCAGATTTGCACAATCCACGCACACCGCTTCGGCATGTTTCCCTCACTCGAAAGCTTGCCAGACCTCCCGCGCCTAGTTACGGTTGCTAAGACATGATTGGCCAATCGCGGTTTTCAGGCGTGGCTTAGCGAAGGGTCAATTGAGAATCACTTGAAGCATGCAGACGCAGTTAAGACAATTTGATGTATTCCACTTAATACACAATAAAAAATTTTGTCTAACCTGTATTGATTAAATTATCCATTTTTAAAAATAAAGTTTATAAACACAATGCAATGCGTAAGCTATACGTATCCCGCACCCTGGTTGAATCCTGGTTGTGCCCAGGTGAAAAAAAAAAAGTGTACGTGAGTGCACTAAAAAAAACACTTAAATACAAGAAAGTACATTTGTAGTACATTCTTACTTTTTGTGCTAAAGAAAACTGTAAATATTATACATTATAAATACACTAATTAAAAGTATATTTTTACTAAAGTAGTACTTAAGTGTAATTGCGAAAGTATACTAAATACCTGTCAGGATACAGGCACGGAGATAGAGGTAAGTGAATCCAAACACAGTTTTATTTAATGTGACAAGTGCAAAGGTGAGTATTCAAAGTTCAGGTGCAGATTCGGTGAAGATCACTACGTGCGGGGCAGATTAGGTGAGCAGGTCCTCTTCAGGTTAGCTGATGTCAAGCAGTCACAGTTCATTAATACTTGTCTTTTCTCTTTCAGATGCGGTCACGAAAGTAAAACTCAGCGTGAACACAGGAAGCTCAGGTGAATACCAGATCTCGGGAAACATGGATTCAGACAGGATTTCTGGAGACAGCGGAACAAGGATACAGAGGTTAGTATTTCACAGGTGAGTATACGTTACTTAGTGGACACTGGTCTGTTCCTGTTGGAGGCTTGACAAAGACTGATCTCACGGTGAGTGTTTTTATGAGCTGGCTGATGAGGCTGTTGATTGTACACAGGTGCAGGTGATGATACTCAGGGGAGAGTAACTTCAGGTGCGCCAAAGAGGACTATGGGGAATGTAGTGCAGAGATAGACGGTGAACGTGGCAGAACCCCCCCCTCCCTGAAGGCTCGTCCTCACGCCGAATAACATCCAAAGGGGTGGGAGGGTGGGCGCCCTGGAGGCTGACGAGGGCGTGGTTGCACAGGACGAGAAGCCTCCAGGGCGGAATAGGCAGCGGGTGTGGCCATGGTGGAGCTGTCGAGCGGGCTCTGCCGCAGGATCAGCAGGCTCTGCCGCAGGATCAGCGGGCTCTGCCGCAGGATCAGCGGGCTCTGCCGCAGGATCAGCGGGCTCTGCCGCAGGATCAGCGGCGGCGAAGGAAGCTCTGGGCTGGACGGGACCAGCGGTGAAGGAACCTCTGGGCTGGACGGGACCAGCGGCGAAGGAAGCTCTGGGCTGGACGGGACCAGCGGCGAAGGAAGCTCTGGGCTGGACGGGACCAGCGGTGAAGGCTCTGTGCTGGACGGGACCAGCGGTGAAGGCTCTGTGCTGGACGGGACCAGCGGTGAAGGCTCTGTGCTGGACGGGACCAGCGGTGAAGGCTCTGTGCTGGACGGGACCAGCGGTGAAGGCTCTGTGCTGGACGGGACCAGCGGTGAAGGCTCTGTGCTGGACGGGACCAGCGGTGAAGGCTCTAGCTGGACTATGGCCTTCCCGGCAGCACGCGTTGATATCAGCGGGGAATCGGCTACGCTGGAAATCAGTCCAGGACGTCCATATACTGATCTGGTGGCTGGGTTGATGGTTGCCGTGACGTGACGTGGGAAGACTGACGTGGATTTCGGGCTGGATGTCTCCCACGGTGAGTGAGGAACCACACACCCACAGCGTGCGGTCAATGAATTTGATGAGAGGTAGGTTGATATCTAACAGCAGTATCTGGGCGAGTGGATTGTCTAACCCGCTCCAGAACTGCTGCTGAAGGAAGTCCTCATCCCAGCTCCCATCCTGGTAAAGGTGAAGGTAAACTTTAGCAAATTCCTCCAGAGTACTACCGTTCTGGTCGAAAATAGTGGATTCCGTGGGGTGTGCGGAAGCGCTGTGCAGGATTCATAGCGGTGCAAGGTCAAGCCTTCTGTCAGGATACAGGCACGGAGACAGAGGTAAGTGAATCCAAACACAGTTTTATTTAATGTGACACAAGTGCAAAGGTGAGTATTCAAAGTTCAGGTGCAGATTCGGTGAAGATCACTACGTGCGGGGCAGATTACAGGTGAGCAGGTCCTCTTCAGGTTAGTTGATGTCAAGCAGTCACAGTTCATTAATACTTGTCTTTTCTCTTTCAGATGCAGTCACGAGCAAGTAAAACTCAGCCTGAACACAGGAAGCTCAGGTGAATACCAGATCTCGGAAACATGGATTCAGACAGGATTTCTGGAGACAGCGGAACAAGGATACAGAGGTTAGTATTTCACAGGTGAATATACGTTACTTAGTGGACACTGAATGCATCAGAGACTTCGGGAGACAATGGGTAATGGTCTGTTCCTGTTGGAGGCTTGAAAAAGACTGATCTCACGGTGAGTGTTTTTATGAGCTGGCTGATGAGGCTGTTGATTGTAAACAGGTGCAGGTGATGATACTCAGGGGAAAGTAACTGCAGGTGCGCCAAAGAGGACTATGGGGAATGTAGTGCAGAGATAGACGGTGTACGTGACAATACCATTGATATTTTAAATGTATTTTTAGTGCATCGAAATAAGATATACTATTGAAAAAATACACAGAAGTGTTTTATTAGTGTATTTCTTACAAGTACATTTTTAACGCATTAAAAATAGTTCATTGTTAGTGCACTTTTAGATAGCTATCATAAGTTTAAATTAAATTGATTTTACTTAAAATGTATTCAAAATGTACTAGTCAAAAATTTAATTTTCCCAAATGTGTTATTAAGTACACTTTATAAAAATAAACTAAATATTACTAATTCTTAAATTGATTTTAAGTGTATTCAGATAAGGTACTATATTCAGAACTAAAGTGTGCAAGGATCACTTACCAGGTGAAAAAGACGTAGTATTAAATGTCTTAAAAATGTATTTGAAATACAAATAGTATGTTTATAATACATTTGTATTTCCAACATGTTTATTTAAATTGAACTAAAAATACATTGAATTGCATTTGAATATATTTCTAAAAAGTGTACTAGAAGTACATTGGTAATAAATATATGCTTAATTACACTTTTATGAAATATGCTATAGACAAGCATACTTTTAATATATTTCTGAAAACTATATTAGTAGTACATTGGTAATAAATGTATGCTTAATTACATTTTTAATAAATATGCTAATGAAAATCATACTTTAAATATATTTCTAAAAAGTACTAGAACTACATTGGTAATAAATATATGTTTTATTACATTTTCAAGAAATATGCTAAATACAAACATATTTTAATTATATTTCAAAAAATTGTACTAGAAATGCATTGTAATAAATATATACTTAATTACACTTTTAAGAAATATGCTAAAAATGAGCATAGGCCTATTTAAATTATATTTCTAAAAATTGTATTCAAAATACATTGTAGTAAATATATGCTTAATTATATATACTTTTAAGAAATATGATTAAAAACAAGCATACTTTTAGTGAAGTTTTAGTGTATTTACAGAAAACATACTTGTGTTACACAAAGTATTTTTTATGTTTACTTTGTGTGTATAGCAAAACGATTAATATTTTAGTTGGTTACACATACCTTATTTATAACCATGTATAGGCCTGCAATATATTTTTAATATTTATGTAATAGCGTGTGCTTCAGTATGGAGGACCCCTCCATACTTCAGCCCAGCTTTTAAAAATATTGTGGAAAAACATTTTTAACATTTTAATATATTTAAATAACACATCAATAAATGTATCAGATATTCAAATGAATTCTTAAACTAATTGCATATATGCATAAAAAAAAAATATATATATATATATTTATATATAGGCCTATATATATATATATATATATATATATATATATATATAGGCCTATATATATATATATATATATATATATATATATATATATATATATATATATATATATATTATTATTATTATTATTATTATTATTATTATTATTTCGCGGTGCATTAATTTCGACCAATCAGAGCCAAGCTTTTCAAAACAAGCTTGCAGGTAATTGTCAAATCACACAGTGCCATTTGAAATTATAAGTTGGGCGGGCAACGGATACTGTGGTATTCGAACTATATTCGAACCAAAATTTGCTTTGTATTATTTCCCTGACTCTGACCTAGTCAAGGTGGACAGCACCGATCTAATATTAAGAGAACACAGACGAGCAGAATACCAGGTCAGCTCCCGCAAACAATTTAGCAGTGAAGAGGGCTAACGTTACGTAGAGGTGCGCCGCCATGTTGCAGCCGACATGGACAGAGCAAGATACTGCCAGCAAAGATCTTTCTTCTTGGTGGTAAGTTTATTAGTTTAAGTGATTAGTATAAGTGGGTTTATTCTCACTTCGGGTTTAGAAAATATTTTCAGAAGTTGATGCCGATGCTCTATGTTAGATAACTTGGATTAGCCTACTGACGTTAACCGAACTACGTAACGTTACGTCTATCAGCGTAGTCAATTGTTAGATACTTAATCTAGACAGTGACATAAAACAACTATAAAAACATTGCACACTGTGTTTGCAGAAAACAAAATGGTTATTAATGGTGATTACACGGCTTGATTGTCCCTTGAACAAGTAACTTAAATCGGTGAACATAATAACGTACATAACGTTACTTGTCTTGTGTTGTAAATAAAATTTATTCTTAAGCTCTAATTAAACTTACACATTTGTGATATTTAAATCCAGAAAATGTTAGGCTAATTCATTAATATAGGCTGTCAGTTTTCATGTCAATATCTATTTGATAAATAAATTAAGTTGTAATCATCCACTTTTACAAAACCAATTAAATAACTTGCACTGCGAAATTAAAACGGTAATAAATAATGATATGAGAGTTTTTTAAATTTAATATATAACCAATAAATTTGCATATTGCAAAGAATTTTGACGTCAAGTCGAGTAAGTAGCCTAATAGTTGAGCCTCTTTGTTTGTAAATTTTTGTTGGTGAAAAACAACAAAAACAGTCAATAGTGTGTCTAAAATATAAGCGACTTAATATATACACTGCTTCTTGAACTGAGATTTTTTTTTTTTTTTTTTTACCTGTGTGACAGTTGAAATCGTGATAATATTTTGGAAAACCGTTTTCTTGAGATGTTAAGCTATATTAAATTTGAAAAATAAAAATATGAATCATTCTCTCAGTGTTACTACTTGTCTGGTAGGGTAAAAATACTCTTTTCACTTATCCCTTAAGAAAAATACACAGAAAAAGCGTTTAATGTTGATGCCTGTATTTTAGAATACATATGACATTACATTTAATAACAGAAATATGATTTCTATTGGAAATTGTAAAAGTGGTATTTTCCTCAGTTTTTTCTGTAAAATGTGGATCTATTCTGAGTAGTGTCTTCATATATCCTCTATTAAAATAGTATATGATATTATTTTTCCAAAGTAGAAAAAACACATTATGAACAAAACATACAATAGCATCCTCATAAGCTGGCCCGCAACCTAGGGTAGTGTTTTTTAAAAGGGTAGTTTACCCCCCAACAAATTTAAATGGTCAACATTTTAATTTCAATGTTTGGTAAAAATAGAAAAGAACCACCGCTCATCTGTCCAAAAAGTCTTGTAGAGAGGTGCTGCTACATTAAATCATCATGGAAAATTGTAAAAATACAGCAGCCGCACACTCAAACACTGTGCAAGATCAATTTATTAGTAGTCAGCTGCAAATATGGCTTGACCCCAAAAAAATTCTAACAAAAGGTTTCTCAGTGGTTTACAGTAGTATCAGATGTACTTAAAAACATACTAAAAGTTTACCAAAGTTTGACTCCAAGAAAGGCCCCATTTTCAAAATGGCGGCCGTCAGGTCCATAAAATGACCATTACTCATTTGTATTCCTCCTAGACCAGGAATACTGGTGCCTGATACATGTTTTGGCCATGTAATATTATAATTATCATATTTGCATGGTAGATAAGTGATTTCAAGTACAATTATATATTAAAGCAATTGGTTACAAGCATATTTATGTGAAAAACAAGTACAATTTCCCTAAAGTAATTGCATATTTCTCCTCTCCCATATCATTTTGCCTAGTGTTGGTGGTTTCTGTGGTTTATAACCATTCTTTTGATTCCAATAAAGGATGAATTCATTAGAACTGTGTGGTACTGTAAAATTAGTCAAAACAGGGCTGCCATGTGAAGGCTCAGTACCGCTAACCCCTTTTATTTTTTTTTGTATTTAATTTTTTTTATACTTTTTATAATGCGTTTTTTTTTTTTGCCTTTTTGTTTTTTTTATATATTTTTTAATACTTTTCTTATTTATACATATCTTTTTCTATTTTATTCAGTTGTTTTCTCTTACTCTGGTTTATTTTTTATACTTTATTTGTACTGTGACCTACACTATATTTACCATTAGTCGTCACACTCTTCCTCCCATAGAAGTTGATTATAGTGATTCTCACAATTCCCAACTTGACATGGTCCACAAGCAGGCATGCATGGTAGACCATATGCCCTGCAACTGCACCGTTGTGTTCGGCAGGCAGTTGTGCAATTACAGTGGATCATTTGCAGGAGGCTTTCTGGGGCTGCAGTCTTTCTGGTCATAACTGGCAGGAACCGGTTATCCACCAGTTTCCATCCCCAATCCACTGTGTTCATGTCACCTTCCTTTCCAATCCACACCATGATCTGGAAGTAAACTCTTTGGCAGTGGTATTCAGTTGAGGACTCAGTTGGAGGCAGACGTTCTGGGGTAACAAATGATTTGGCGGTAACGGTATAGGTTGTAACCCTGTAATTGTACTTTTGGTATACTGAATTGGTATACTAAAAGTCTGCTAAATTGGACCAACTAATTATGTACTTAATGCACTTTAGTTATCCAGAAATAGTGCTGAAGTTCAACTAAAGGCCCTTGCACACTGAGTCCGAAATTTTCGTATGCGTTTTTTCGTATTCGTGATTCGGTGGCTCTGAATTGTCAAAACACCATTCAAACACCATTCAAACTGCTTACTACGGATGCGAAAAACGCAGAAAATCAAACCCGATCCGATTTTTTTTAAGACAGACGAAAGTTTCAGAGGCAATGTGTAAGCGTGATTGACATAACGTGAGGTCGTATTTATTTTTTAATGTGCGAAGATTTCGGACGTGAATTTCGGACTCAGTGTGCAAGGGCCTTAAAGATATACTTAAAGGGTTAGTTCACCCAAAAATGAAAAGTATGTCATTAATGACTCACCCTCATGTCGTTCCAAGCCCGTAAGACCTCCGTTCATCTTCGGAACACAGTTTAAGATATTTTAGATTTAGTCCGAGAGCTCTCTGTCCCTCCATTGAAAATGTACGGTTTACTGTCCTTGTCCAGAACAGTAATAAAACATCATCAAAGTAGTCCATGTGACATCAGTGGGTTAGTTAGAAGTTTTTGAAGCATCAAAAATACATTTTGGTCCAAAAATAACAAAAACTACGACTTTATTCATCATTGTATTCTCTTCCGGTTCTGTTGTCAATCCCCCTTCACGAGTCCGCAGTGACGCTGCTGCTACAATGATGAATAAAGTCGTAGTTTTTGTTATTTTTGGACCAAAATGTATTTTCGATGCTTCAAAAACTTCTAACTAACCCACTGATGTCACATGGACTATGATGATGTTTTTATTAGCGTTCTGGACAAGGACAGTAAACCGTACATACATTTTCAATGGAGGGACAGAAAGCTCTCGGACTAAATCTAAAATATCTTAAACTGTGTTCCAAAGATGAACGGAGGTCTTACGGGCTTGGAACGACATGAGGGTGAGTCATTAATGACATCATTTTCATTTTTGGGTAAACTAACCCTTTAAGTATATTTGATTGTGCTAAAGTGGAACTATTGCAAGTATACTTTATGTACACTTTAAATATCTTGCATTTAAAGACTGATATTAAACAGAGATCATACTATCCTTATTAATAGTTATATTAAACACATTTTAAGGCTTAATATTAAGAAATGTACAATGTGCAATAAAGAAGTACTCCAAATGAAGTTTAATTATAATTATATCAGTAATTCTCAAGCAATATGTCAGTAAATATGTTAATGGGTTTGTAGTATATAGTTTGAAATAAATGTATTTTAAATATATTTTGGTATAGTTTTTTTTACACTAGGGAGTTCAAACATGCAACTAATGATAAAATCAAAAACTGTTTTGTCTGACTACTGTTTGTCTGACTAAAGCTGTATGTCCTACTGTTCAGCAAACAGCTTTAAACCTTCCAACAGCACTTGGAATATATCTACCACCTTTATACTCAAAAACATCTATAGAGGATGCATTACATATGTATTACCTTATTCAAATTGAAATGAATGACCATTTTAGAGGGTTCACACACAGGCCTCTGTTCGGGCTAATTCAGAGTTGTTTATGATCAAAGTTATACAAATCCAATTTAAGTTACTTTTGGGTGCAATAACTTTTACATTGAATGCCAAGTCTGTGTTTTAGCAAAAAAGGGTATGTGTCCAAAAAACACATACTGAGTAGGAGTTACATGACATAGGCTAAATCGTTTACATCTCAGGTTCACCCCAAACAAACATAAATTCTTACAGTAATCTGACAAAATCATGTATTCCATAAGTTTGTAATCATGTCAGTGCAATTTAGACAAGTCAAATGGATTCATTGACCCAGAAAATATGGGGTTAGACACCAATATTACTTGGCTGGGTCAAATAATGAAGGAGTTAGGATATTTTAAGGGCTTCCTGCCCATCTTGGACGCCATCTTGAAAATTACACCTTTCTAGTGGTCAAACTTTGGTAAACTTTTAGTATGTTATTAAGGACACCTAATACAACAAAAAACAGCTGAGAAACCTTTTGTTAGAATTTTTTTAGGGTTAGGTGTATTTTTTTCATACATGCAGTCGCCTAGACGATGTTCTTATGCGTAAGTGGTCTCCAGGTCATGTCAAGGAGGACTGGGGCACTGTTATTCAAGTTGTCGTTCCAAAACCTTATCGAGAACAAGTGTTGAGTGTAGCACATGACCATGAACTGTCGGGTCATGCAGGAGTTCGAAAAACGTATGATAATCTGTTGAAACATTTTTTTTGGCCTTCCATGAAATCAGATGTTTCAAAATTCTGTAACTCTTGTCATGCGTGTCAGTTATCCGGTAAACCCAATCAAGTTATTCCTCCAGCACCGTTGAGGCCGATACCTGTGCTTGGCGAACAGTTCAAGCGTATTTTGATTGATTGTGTTGGGCCACTACCCAAAACAAAATCTGGAAATTGTACGTCGACTAGGTATCCTGAAGCGATACCACTACGCTCTCTTAAAGCTCATGCAGTTGTTAAAGCAATCATTAAATTCTGCACCACTTTTGGAGTACCGAAATACATTCAGTCCGATCAAGGAACCAATTTTATGTCTAGGGTGTTCGCCAAAGTAATAAAAAAATTAAATATTAAACATCAGGTATCTAGCGCTTATCATCCTCAGTCACAGGGGGCAATCGAAAGATTTCATCAAACTCTCAAGTCCATGCTTCGAACTTTTTGTGTTGATCAACAGAAAGAATGGGACGAGGAAATCCCACTATTGTTATTCGCAATTCGTACCACGACTCAAGCATCTCTCGGATTCAGCCCTACTGAATTGATTTTTGGGCATACTGTGCGTGGACCTTTGAAAATTTTGCAGGAGCAGATCCTTTCATCTGATCGTCCTACTCCTGCAACGAACGTCTTAGATTACTTTAGCTCGCGTCTTAGATTACTTTAGCTCGTTTCGTGAGCGACTTCATAAAGTGTGGGAATTGGCAAGATGTTCTCTTGATTTCGCTCAAGACCAAATGAAAACTCAATATGATCAAAAAGCTGTGCAGCGATCATTCCAAATTGGAGAGAAAGTTCTTGTTTTACTTCCTATGCCTGGTTCAGCGCTTAAGGCTAGATTTACTGGACCCTATGATATTAAAGAGAAATTAAGTGTCACTGATTATGTTGTTAACACCCCAAATCATAAGAAAAAGTCACGCGTCTGTCATATCAATATGCTGAAGGCATATGTTACGCGGTCTAATTCTGAGACTAAGATCCCTGTTGTCACTGTTGTTCCAGTAGATGTATCACCCTCAGAATATTCACCAGAAATCGATGGTTTGAAGATGAACAGTGCCGCGTTCACAACCGCTCGGTTGCCTAATTCAGAAACTTTGTTAAACTTTTCAGCAAGATTGTCGCACTTGTCTCCATCGGCCCAGGCTGACATTTTAAATTTGATAAAGAGGTATCCGACTTTGTTCAGTGACTCGCCTACAACTACACACGTGTTAAAACACGACATTGATGTTGGTTCACATGCGCCCGTTAAGCAAAGTGCTTACCACGTAAATCCACTTAAGAAGGAACTGATGAAACAAGAAACTCAGTATTTACTTAAACACAATTTGGCAGCCCCTAGTTCTAGTCCATGGTGTTCACCATGTCTTCTCGTCCCTAAGCCTGATGGTACTTCAAGGTTCTGTACAGATTACAGGAAAGTTAGTGCGTTAACTAAGGCTGATTCTTTTCCACTTCCGCGAATGGAAGATTGCATAGATCGTGTTGGTAATGCCAAATTTGTGACTAAACTCGACCTACTAAAAGGTTATTGGCAGGTGCAATAAAAAATTTCTGAAATTTCTGCATTCGCCACCCCTGAGGTATTTCTACAATACCGGGTTATGCCTTTCGGTCTTCGAAATGCTGGAGCTACCTTTCAGCGGTTAATGTCTATTGTGTTATCCAACATATCTAATTGTGAAGTTTATTTAGATGATGTTGTGTGTTATGCTAGCACTTGGGAAGAACATATTAAGGTTTTAGAGGAAGTCTTTGGACGCCTTAAATGCTAATCTTACCTTGAATCTAGCAAAATGCGAATTCGGTTGTGCTACAGTCACCTATTTGGGTAAGGAGGTTGGTAGCGGTCAGATTTGCCCTTTGAATTCAAAAATTCAAGCTGTTCTTGATTTTTCCATTCCGAACAATAGAAGAGATCTCCGTCGATTTCTCGGAATGACGGGTTATTATCGATGCTTTTGTAAGAACTTCTCATCTGTAGCTAGTCCTCTTACAGAATTACTGCATAAAGCAGTCTCATTCAAGTGGACTTCTGAATGTCAGTCCGCTTTTGAAGCGTTAAAAACTCTGCTCTGTAGTGCTCCTGTACTTGTTGCCCCTCAGTTTGAAAAAACATTCTTGCTAAAAGTTGATGCCAGTGGCACTGGTATCGGAGCGGTTTTGTTGCAGACCGGTGAAGATGATTTGAATCATCCGATCAGTTTCTTTTCAAAGAAATTTCTCAAACATCAAATGAACTATAGTACGATAGAGAAAGAGGCTCTTGCCTTGATTCTTGCCTTGCAACACTTTGAAGTGTATATTAGTTAGAGTGTATCACCTATTACCATTTTTACAGATCATAATCCTCTTACGTTTCTCCAGCTATTGTCTAATAGCAATCATCGGTTAATGCGATGGTCTCTAATTTGTCAAAGCTACAATATGAAGATCTGTCATAAGAAAGGTATCGAAAATGTACTTGCTGACTCACTGTCGCGTGTCAATTAGTAAAACATTATGTTTTATTTTATGGGTGGGGGTGTTAGGATTTTGAGAGATTTTGTGTGTTGGTATCAACTGTCCTTGTGTGTGGGTTTGTCTTGCTCTTTTTCTCTCTGTTTGTTAATAAGCTTGTTTCAGATGGGCGTTACCTCCGTTAATCTGTGGAAGACTGTGATTGGACCAGCTATGCACCTGACTTGGATATAAGGACCGCCTCTGACACTCTATCAAGGCCTTTGAGCCTCGCTGACTTTGTGCTTCTGTGTTTTGTGGTTGTACCATTTAGGTACTTCTCGTTAGCTTTGTTTGTGTCACCATTGTTTGATTGAGTAAGAGTGTCATGCCAGAGAGATTATTGGTGTTTAGTGAAATTGAGTAAGTGTTTGTTGAATGTAATACTATTTCGGGTTTTCTTCTATCTGATTATTGCCTGATTGACTACCTCTTTGGATTCTGATTCTAACTTGTCAACCTGATACTATTTTAAATGTGTGTAAACATTCTTGTAATTATTACCATATCAAGGGATGTAGGGGGTTTGACGCCAATTTATTTATATCTATTTTTCACTTTGTTTATGTGTAAGGGAGTTAGGTAAGTTAAACTGTATTTTCATTTCTTCTTTCTTTTGTTAAAGGTTATTTAGATTCTAAAAAAGTAAATTGTTTTGTTTGTTATTTTGGCCTTGTCTACCCCTGACGATAACCCCTTATGGTCAATAAAATTCATATTACTCTTTATCTCTCTGGTAGTGTGACTCTCGTCCTTTTTCTTTTGCGGCTGACCCCTAGCGGTCGTAACAGAAATTAATCATGTAAATTTCCTACACCTGTAATAGACGTCCAAATGAGGTCTAAAAAAATGACCCAGTTCAACGGTCAAATGTTGAACGTCAACATGACGTCCAAGGTGGGTCATGGTTGGACGTCCAAATAGTGGACCTAGTTTGGACGTCGAATAGATGTCCAGAATTGGTCATGGACCGATGGACCCAATATAGACATGATCTGCACGTCTATCCGACGTCCAGTGTTTAGTGGGACCGTTCATTTTTCGTTTTTCAATTAGGCCCTACGGGTTAAAAAAAGAAAAACGAATGAACTCCGCACAAACACTTGAATATGCGTCAAAATCTTGTGTTCATTTGTGATAATCTTAGCCCTGTATTTTTATTGTCTAACCTGTATTATGACTGACATTTGACGAATTGGTTTAGTCTTTTTTTGGATAAAAGCGTCTTCATATGTAGCCTAAATGTAAGAGAATTGAATTGGGACATCCTTCATCGTGCCGCTGTGACGCAATCGGCCTTCAAATGCGGCCAATCGGCCTTCGGAGGATGCAGCCTTCACATTGGGACACAGCTCATATGTTGAGCAGAGAGGATGCACAGTTTGACCAGCGAGAAGCGGCCGCACATCAGGCCGCCAGATGGTGTTGTTAATATAACTCGCAATGTAGCTATAACTATTATAAGACCGGCCCTTGCGGCGTCAAAACACTACCGGCCCTCCTGGAAAAGTCCCGACTCTCCCGATTGCCACTCCGCAACTGGTTGTGAGGATACTACCTTTTCTAGTATCTTTGACAGAAAAGGTAGATTGTGGGTAGGCCCAGGGGCGGACTTAACCATTAGGCAAAGGTCGGCAATTGCCTTGGGCCCCGAGCTACCTAGGGGCCCCCAAAATGCCCCATTAAATTATGCTTAAGTTTTTATTTATTTTTTACTTTTCGCAAATTATATATTTCAAAAAAACATTTGCGAAAAAAGACATCAAATCATTAGTGTCGCAGACAGGAGGGGGCCCCCCACCTCACTACATTGGACTATTCCATTATCTCACTTTCTGCGTGCGAAAGTGACAAGGCTAATGCGCCAAAAAACTGACGGAGAAAAATAAGTTATTGACAGACAGTGTAGGCTACAGAGTGACAGACAGAGAAGCTACCCAAGCGGTGCTGAAAAAGCAGGAAGCGGGAGGAAAGCAAAACGTTTTTAGCAAAATTGCAGAAGGTAACAAACTTTTTTGCAATGCCCGTAGGGTTGCCACCCGTCCCTTAAAATACGGAATCGTCCCGTATTTGTGAAATAAACAGCGCGTCCCGTTTTGAATCAATACGGGACGCGGTTTGTCCCGTATTTCTGGTAGTGTTACCACCCATCCCGTTTTTCCCGGGATTGTTCTTCTTTTTAACAACCTGTCCCGGGAAATTTATACACTCTCCCGGTTTTCGAAAGGCTAAGAGGAATATGAATGTTCAAACAGCGCGCACGGTAGAGAGGTAGAGAGCGCGAGAGCTTGCGTGCGTGCGTGTGTGCCTCACGAAGCGCATGTAAACCCCCAGCAATATAAGACTTGCTAGACCTACTTTTTTTTCCTATATTTCTTTGCATAAAACTCTCCAGAAAGTGCCATGTAATAGTTTATTTAAAAAAAAAATCTGATTTTTTTTTTTTTCGTTCTCTTTTAAAGATCGGATGGGGGGCCCCATACTACCTTCGCCTTGGGCCCCCAATTTGCTAAATCCGCCACTGGGTAGGCCTGTAATTGACTAATTCTGTAGGATCAAGTTGCGTTTTTTTAACAAGCGGTTTAATTAGAGCCAGCTTAAAAGTTTTGGTACGTATCCTAATGACAAAGATGAATTAATGATATTAAGAAGAGGATCTATGACCTCTGGAAGCATCTCTTTCAATAGCTTAGCATGTTTAAATTGTCACTTTTTGAGGCTCAGAAAAACGCACTGTTTTACTGTGTATCCCTTTAAATGCAAATGAGCAGCTGCTGCCGGCCTAGAGGGCGGAGCCTCACGAGCTCGCGCTCAGTCAGGACAATCTCTCATCTGACGGAATGAAAATATCAAAACAAACTCTCAGTAGCCGTGTTCATTTCGACCCGGAGTCGGACAATAATGCCCTCAGAGCCAGATAATATATGCTGTATGGAGACTGAACAGGTATAGTCTAGTTTAATTACGGTTATAACTTGTTTTTCCATCTTTCTTTTATCCACTATTAGTACAAGCCTGTTGTAGCGGACCGCGTCCGAATGTTGTAAAAATATACAGATGAGTTCAATGAAGTTTATTGTACATCACACAAAAGATGAAGTGTCAATTTCACTTCAGAAAATCACTGTAAGAGCTGAATAAACAATGTATAAGAACACTCTCTCCCTTTCATTATCATCAACATACATAGCGAAGAAAAAAAAACACTCGTTACAACTAACAGTAAACAAATACACACATTTTCAGGGGGTGCTTAATAAACTGGTAAACTGTATATCCGTAAAATAACTCCTATGAACTTAATAAAGTGCGCGCTCTCACTTTCATTTCTGCCATGATCAATAATGTTAGGCCTATCGCTCCAGTAAATAGAGCTATGATGATTAATACATCCAGCTACACAACACCGACAACGCTTGGGAGACATTCTCGTCAGTGCAGCAATGGCGGATGTGTACAACTCTCAACTCGCTGTGAACTCGATCAGGGCGGGTCTATGTTAGAACGGCAGTGTCTGTCAACACTCGTGGGCGGGGCCTGTGGCTTTAGTGATTTCACAAAAGCCACATTCTGAAAACAGGTCGTTGGGAGACACTGCTTATGATTTATGGGGATTTAAAAAAAAGGAGTGGGTGGATTTTTATCACTGCAGGGTGGTTGTGTACACTCACTGCCATCACACATTTATGTCCAAACACCATGCAAAAGTGAATTTTGCATAATAGGTCCCCTTTAATTGTGAATATTATAGAAGGAGGACTTACAATTTCATAAATATAGACATTAGGTCAATTATTAAAATCACAACCCACCGGTCTTAAGATAGGAGTGGCCAAGCCTGTGGGAAGAAGGGAAAAAGTCACTGGGCCACAGACCTGTAGCCCTAAGAGCACACACCACACGTGCACGGTAGTCAAGATTATTCACCAACCACTTTTTAAAGAAAAGTGTAGTGAATAATACAAATCACTCTACACTCCCAAATCAATACCCACACAGTGCAGGAAATCTCACGCCACATGCAGTGAAGAAAGGAAAGGCCCAGATGACCCCGGAGGAAAGTACTCCCACACAGGCTGGCTCCTAAAACACAGAAGATATAGATTAAGCCTCAGCAGTTGGTCTAAACAAAACTCATAGTAAAACCAATTACAAAAATAACAAACAAGAAATCAATTCAAAACAGAAAAATCAGAATATGACCATAAACTTAAGATTTATATAACAGAAATAAATCATAAGCAAAACAGCAGGGCCTAGACGTCAGAGGTCCATATTCATAGAACTCCACAAAGAAAGATCTCTGCCGTAATCCAAGAGTGGAATAGACTGGGTGATACAGCTCGTTGCTATAGGCTACACACGGTATCCAAAACTCGACAAAAAACACATTAATCGCCCACGCGCTCACACTCTTGCATCGACGATTTCCTCCCTGCGTTTAACATAGAATAAACAATACAAGTAAACTAAACATCTTTGTACAAACCATTACAGCAAATGCCACACTCACACTCAACACCGGAAGGAGACAGAACAAGTCAAAACGTCAGGAAGTTACGTCGTCTACTAACCTTTGCGCAAAACCTACTAACCTATAGAGCAAAATAAATGCACGCCCCACCCCGTACACAATCCTTATTCACTCGGTCACATTTGTATTAAAACTAAATCGTATATGTAAGTAAAACATGAACTGTTACCTGATGTATGCATAACGAGTGGTTCCCTACATTGTAACATGACATTTGGAGGTCACAAAGTTCCATGAACGCAAACATCCAAATCGCACGCCCCGAAAACCAGCGTCTCAGGCAGCGCGTGAATACTGAATTTAATTTTCTTTCACGTCTTGTGCTTGTACGGACGAATTCTCACAAAATTATGTAAAAACGCCCATCTTGGCTAGTATCCTAGTAAACAAAGTCGGTTAAGTAAACCTGGACAGTATTCAAATAAAATCTGTGCGTTCGGTCTTAAAGGGGCAGCAGTCTAATAAACCTGCTGCTGTGTTTTAATGTTAATGACTAAATAAGCTACCTTTTTCTACTTAACAAAAAGATCCATCTATATTTAATTTATACATGAATATGCAATGTTTTTTCACATTTGATTACTTTATTCAAATGTATGTAGCCTACCTGTTAGATCTACCAGAAAAACTCTAAAAACACTGTTTATTTCATTTGTAGCCTTTATTTGTTCTATTGTATTTATTTGTGCTATTTGTAATTTGATTCTTTGTTCTTATTTTATTACTGACTGCTTGTCTTTAATAATGTTTTAAATTCACATTAATTAGACTGGTAGTTTTTGTTGAAGTATCAAAATTGGAATAAAGAATTTATATTTCACTGGTGTCTAAACATTTCTACCACTGACCCAATCCTCAGCACTGAGCCCTGCTGGAGCTGCTCTAAATATGTCCTGTGCTATTAAATGAAAGATAAAATATGATAGAGCAATAGAATGAACAGTGAAAGGGATAGTTCACCCAAAAATGAAAATTCTGTCAGTATTTACTCACCCTCATGTTGTTCCAACCCCGTAAGACCTTCGTTCATCTTCAGAACATGAATTAAGATATTTTTGATGAAATCTGAGAGCTGGATCACTCCTCCATACTCCTCCATAGGCTTCTTCAGGGATTGAAACTTGCCAGCCCCGAAAAGTCATTAAAGACATTGTTAAAATAGTCCAAGTGACTACTGTGGCTCAATCTTAAGTTTATCAAGCGACGAGAATACTTTTTGTGCGCAAAAACAAACAAAAATAACGACTTTATTTCAACTATTAATTTCCTTCTCTGTTGGCCTCTTTGATTGCGTAGAGCTACGTCACACGTAGGCTCACTATTGGCCGACGCTGGTCATGTGTGTGATGCGCGTGACGTACAACAACAGAAGCTTACGCTGTTAAACTAGTGAACTGACTCGAGGCCCGTGTTCGATCCCAGCTATCGCAGCAGATAAAATTTAGTCTCGCCGCGGCCAGACTTCCACCGAAACTTTTCGCTCGTTCAGTTCCAGGAAATGCGACTGTTCCAGTGTATTTTGCAGTAAACAAGCCGGTACCATGGCCCGCTTGCCTGCACACAAATACCGTTTCCACGGCGACCCAGGAAAATCATATAAGCAGTGTATTTTCTGGTAATCCGGCCACAGCCGATGGTGTTATGAGTATAATAAAAATGCCCACTGCCCGGTGTTCATTTCTACACACAAACACAGCCCGCCACAGTGCAGGGCTCGCACAAATGAGATTGACTCATGTCAATTGTGCATTAAATGTAGTGAATGTGCCCACAACCCAGTGCCCACAAACACTACACACTGCATGTACCACGGTTTCTGTAAAACGAAACCAACACACATACAGTCAGCTCAGAGTCTTCCTAGCCTCCTAGTAAAACGACGGTGTTTAAGACTCGCCGCGGCCAGACTCCACAGAAACTTCTCGCTCGTTCAGTTCCAAACAATGTGACTGTTCCAGTGTATTTTGCAGTAAACAAGCCGGTACCACAGCCCGCTTGCCTGCACACAAACGCCATTTTTACGGTGACCCAGATAAATCCCAAAAAGAGTGTATTTTCTGGTATTCCGGCCACAGCCGATGGTGTTCTGAGTGTTGTAAGAATGCCCACGTCTCAGTGCCCATTCCCACACACAGACACAGCCCGCCACAGTACAGGGCTAGCACAAATAAAATCGACTCATGTCGATTGTGCATTAAATGTAGTGAATGTGCCCACGACACAGTGCCCACAAACACTACACGATGCGTGTCCCGCGGTTTCTGTAAAAACGAAATCAACACACATTCAGTCAGCACAAGCCGACGGTGTTCTCAGTGCAGTGAGTGTGCCCGCTGTCCCGCGCCCACATTCCCTCACAGACAGGCTCAACCCCACGGGGTTTGTCCCGCTCGCTCTCTCTCCACAATCCATCATAGAGAAATCGAGTGCGACCAGGCTGCCCGCCGTGATCGGCGCGCCCCCCGCCTCGCACACTGTAAACACAGTGTTTATGTCTCAGCACACCGAAGCTCTGCGGCCACCGCTATGCTGCGGCCAGAGCCCGGATTTCATTCTACCTCTAGCTATTCACGCAGATGCGTGGGCAAAGCTTCCCAGGGTATCAGAATGGGTGTTGAACACTATAAAAAGAGGCTATTCGCTACAGTTCGCTCGACGTCCCCGCCGTTACACGGCGCGAGTCGAAACCACGGTAAACACGCAGTATCTCATCTACTTCGAGCCGAAATAGTGAAACTACTGAGGAAAGGGGCCATAGAACCTTTATCTCAGGCTCAGAGCGAAGGGGGGCTATACAGCAGATATTTTCTGGTACCGAAAAAAGACGGGAGTGACAGAGTGCTTGTGAAGCGCCAGTTCAGAATGCTGACAACCAGGAAAATCCTCGCGCAAGTTCGCCAGGAAGACTGGTTTATGTCAATAGATCTGAAAGACGCCTATTTCCAAATACAAAAAGTGTCACGTCACAGGCGATTCTTGAGATTCGCCTTCAAGGGCCAGGCATATCAATACACAGTCCTACCGTTCGGCCTGTCCCTAGCACCCCGTACATTTACGAAGTGCATGGACGCGGCTCTCGCACCCCTGAAGCCTTGTTTATACTCGACGCGTCCGCAAGAGCGCGAAGGTGCGCGCGGCAAAATGACGTAATTGCGGTGTGGGCGGTCGTGCGCGTTGGGTGCGCAAGACCCCATTTCGCCTGGCGGTGTGCACGGCACTTTTTGTAACATCGCGCGCGGCGCCGCATCCGAAGATGAACGACTTCGAGCCGAATCTGGCAGAACTGGTACGTCTGCACCAGCATGTTTATGATCCTTCTATACACAGAGACATTTGCATTGATGGGCGACCATAAAAGCCTCTCATTTTGTGAATAGGAACACATTTGCATTAAGCACCCAGTTTGCACTTGTCTAAAGTAACTGCTTACATTTACAAAATAAGCCTACAATAGCAGAAGTAAGCCCTGCTGATTAAATTAAGGTTTAAACAATCTTCAATAAGGCTTCAGTTGTTTAACTAGTTTGTACAAAAAAGTATAATAAACCTACTGCATTTATTACTCTTTTAATATGGATCAGCTATTAATAAACTACTAATAAACGGCAAACTACTTCTTCACTGCTGATTCCTGGTGGTTTAGAGGAGAATTACTCCGAGTCGCCCCCTGTCGTTTCACAGAATAGCACAACGGCGAGCGCGTCAAGCATAAACGCCTCGTCCGTTTGGAGAGGTGCGGGCGCAGTCAGCGGAGACTCGCGCTTGTGCGGACGCGTCGAGTATAAACAAGGCTTGAGACTTCAGGGCATGCGAGTTTTGAACTACTTGGATGATTGGCTGATTCTAGCTCGATCACACTCAGAGCTCATAGAACACAGAACCACATTACTCGAGCATCTCGAGAATCTGGGTCTCACAGTCAATTGGGCGAAGAGTTCGCTGTTTCCCAGCCAGAAAATTTCTTTTCTGGGAACAGTGCTGGACTCGCTGTCTATGACAGCACGTCTGTCGCCGGAGTGCGGACTGGACATTCAGCGCGCCGCGAAATCCTTCCGCCGCGGCTCTATAGTCCTGCTCAAAAGGTTTCAGAAAATGCTGGGCCTCATGGCCTCAGCATCTTCGGTACTTCAGCTGGGCCTGCTTCGCATACGCCCACTGCAGTTATGGCTGAAAGCGCGAGTTCCACCCCGGGCATGGACCTCTGGTCTGTTTCGCCTCAGGGTCAAATGCGTTTCGGCTCTGGAACCTTGGAAAATAGCCGACAGGTATCAGTCAGGTGTGAGTCTGGGGACTCCCTCGAGTGTGAAGGTGGTGTCCACGGACGCCTCCACCTCGGGATGGGGAGCGCTGCTCGAGGGCAGACCGTTCTTTGGCCAGTGGTCAGAATGGGAAGAGCTTCTAACACATAAAATGTTGGCAGTCAACAACGCGCTACGACGCTTTTGTCCCCAGATAAAAGGCCACCACGTCATGGTCCGGTCAGACAACATGTCAGTGGTGGCATACATAAATCGCCAGGGCGGCGTCAGGTCCCAAAACCTTTACAGGCTGACGTAACGCCTCCTGGTCTGGGCTCAGCACAATCTGCTTTCACTGAAAGCAGCGCATGTGCCTGGTCACCTGAATCTGGGACCAGACAGTCTGTCCAGAAACAATGTCCCAGCAGGGGAATGGTCGCTGCACCCGCAGACGATCCAACTGCTGTGGGAGACATTCGGCAGAGCGCAGGTAGACCTGTTCGCGTCCCAAGAAAACGCTCACTGTCCGAACTTTTTCTCCAAGAGCAGGGATGCGCTGGCCCACGTATGGCCCCTCTGCCCCCTCTATGCTTTTCCCCCCGTCTCGCTCCTGCCTCAAGTGTTGGGACGAATCAGGGAAAACGGATGCCCAGTGCTGCTCGTGGCTCCGCTCTGGACGAACCAGATTTGGTTCCCAGTCCTGATGCGGCTGACCAGCACTGCCCCGTGGCCTATACCGGGTGAGGAGAGACCTCCTCTCTCAGGCAAAGGGCTTGATTTGGCATCCTCGCCCGGATTTATGGTCACTACATGCATGGGCCATAAACGGGTACCCGCTGACCTCCCGGAGGGAGTGTTAAACACGATCACGCAGGCTAGAGCCCCGTCTACTAGACAGCTCTATTCCTCGAAATGGTCGGTGTTCTCTGCCTGGTGTCAAGCTCAGGGTTTTTCACCTGTAGACTGCGGAGTTACGGAGGTGCTCTCCTTCCTTCAGGAGGTGCTGGATAAGGGCAGAACCCCATTCACGCTCAAAGTATACGTGGCGGCCGTAGCGGCGTTTGCAAAGCCGACGTCTGGCCAGTCACTGGGGAAAAACGACCTGATTCGAGCCCCATTCGAGCCAATCCATTTGTCAGACATGAAACATCTGTCTTTCAAAACGGTGTTTCTTATGGCTCTCGCTTCAGTGAAGTGCATAGGGGACTTACAAGCGCTTTCAGTAAGCGCGTCATGTATGGAGTTTGGGCCTAATGACTCAAAAGTCATTCTCAAACCAAGGCACGGGTACGTGCCCAAATCACTCAACACACCGTTCAGGGCCCAGGTTATTTCCCTGTGCGCCCTCCCGGTTCATGATGAGGAGGATGCGAGTCTCCTTTGCCCTGTCAAGGCACTGAGAGCTTATGTGTCCCACTCGTCTGTCTTCAGACAGGCCGAGCAGCTCTTCGTTTTGTTTGGCGGACGCTCCATGGGACTGGCCGCATCAAAACAGAGCCTATCCAGATGGATAGTCGATGCCATAGCGCTGGCTTACACTTCTAAGGGCCTGCAGTGTCCTTTGGGTGTCAGAGCGCACTCCATGAGAGGCGTGGCCTCGTCGTGGGCGTGGTCTAGCGGGATTTCCTTGCAAGATATCTGTATGGCGGCAGGCTGGGCCTCGCCGTCTACATTTATAAGGTTTTATAACCTAGAGGTTCCCGCCTCACAGGCCAAGCTGCTGTCGGTCTAGAATTCAGTACTATCTGCCCCGCTGCGCCGGCGCAGAATGCTGAGTTTTGCTTGTGCATCGCTCACTGATCGATAGAACAGCCCCATGGGTGTTGAATAACCCGTACTGTTACCCAGTTCAGGCTGAACACGTTCACCCTGTCTGCGTGAAACACTGTTAACATAACTAGCTCCTGTAGGATGCTATTTCATGGGGAATGATGCTTGCAGCCTCTCTTCTCCGACTCTCTGTGAGTCTATGGTGATTATGCACTATATGAGCCCCGGGCTACTGCCCTTGGGACTTTGGTGTCGGATCCCAGTACGCACGGCGTGTTGCATTGTGTTCCCCATAGCGTAAAATATTACGCAGTACGAGAGATACTCTCGTAAGAGAACGTACTCGGTTCCTAACGTAACCTCGGTTCTCTCTAGAGAGGGAACGAGTACTGTGTATCTTGCCGTGCATACAACAGCTCTGGTTCGCTTCAGCGATGAAAACCAGTTTGTATCAGCCTGTCGAGCCGTATTTATAGGCCAAGGCCACGCCTATTCTGGCGGGACGTGACGTAAATGGGCGCGAAGCGCCCCCATTGCGTATCACGTCACGCAGGGCCTCTCTCGATAGGCTGCTGCTGTTGCCACAGGTCAGCCAATAGGCACGCGAGCCGCCTTGCCTATGTCTGCATGCTGTCGCAACGCGTTTTACATTGATTCAAAATTAAGGATAATTTTTGGCTTCAATATCTCGAGGAAAAGAGGTTTTCCCCCATAGCGTAAGATATTAAGCAGTACTCGTTCCCTCTCTAGAGAGAACCGAGGTTACGTTAGTAACCGAGTATGTTTTCTGTGTTCGTTTTTATTCCCTGTCGCTGCGCAGGCTATTTTATTATTGTATATGACAGTGTAAAGCAGAGTCCTCTATGGGTCCTGTTTGGTAAACCCACACTGCTTAACAGACAGCAGTAAGTTACTAATTTAATTCCGTACACGACCCAAACCGCACCCACTAATCTACTACATCAGGTAGACAAAAATTATTTATTTTCTGATATAACACACAAGCTGTTACGCAGCAGCAAGGACGAAGCAGAGAGTGAATCCAATAGCAAGCACTTTAATGATACAAACAGGTAATCCAATGGACACAGGACAGGAACACGGAACAGCTACCAGCAACATCAAACAACGACCGACAAACACCAACTGAAGAACAAGGGTATAAATACACAGACAAACAAGCTTAACAAGATAACAAGGGGGCGTGGCTAATCAGAAACACCTGGGGAAACTAATCAACAGAACGGGGAACAGCAAAACATGTAAAGACAGAGAAACACATGACAGACAAGAACAAGGAACAAAACAAAACACCCACACCGTGACATAGCCCGCCCCCCCCCCCCCCCCCCCCCCCTATGGGCGGCTCCCGACGCCCCTTGAGACAAAAAACAAAACAAAACAAAAAAAAAACACTAAAGTTCAGGAGGGTGGTGAAGTGGAGGCGATCTTGGGGGAGGGACGGAGGGCCAGGTTCGTGCAGGCGGCCAGGAAGGAGCAGGCGACCAGAACGGAGATGACCAGACGGGCGGCCAGGGCATAGACGACCCCTCGGGCGGCCAGGGCGGAGAAGACAGTCCATCGGACGGCCAGGGCGGAGACGACCCCTCGGGCGGCCATGGCGGAGACGACCCCTCGGGCGGCCAGGGCGGAGACGACCCCTCGGGCGGCCAGGGCGGAGACGACCCCTCGGGCGGCCAGGGCGGAGACGACCCCGGCTCGGGAACTGCAGACACCGGTTCGGGAACTGCAGACACCGGTTCGGGAACCGCAGACACCGGCTCGGGAACCGCAGACACCGGCTCGGGAACAGCAGGCACACACACTGGCTCGGGAACAGACAACACAGACTCTGGCTCGGGAACAGACAACACACTCACAGGTTGGGGAACAGGCGACACACACACTGGCTCGGGAACAGGCGACACACACAATGGCTCGGGAACAGGCGACACACACACTGGCTCGGGAACAGGCGACACACACACTGGCTCGGGAACAGACGACACACACACTGGCTCGGGAACAGACGACACACTCACTGGTTGGGGAACAGGCGACACACACACTGGCTCGGTAACAGGCGACACACACACTGGCTCGGGAACAGGCGACACACACACTGGCTCTGGAACAGGCGACACACACACTTGCTCAGGAACAGACGACACACATACTGGCTCCGGCTCGGGGACAGACCACTCAGACTCTGGCTCGGGGACAAACAACACACTCACTGGTTGGGGAACAGGCAACACACACACTGGCTCGGGAACAGGCAACACACACACTGGCTCAGGCTCGGGAACAGACCACACAGACTCTGGCTCGGGAACAGACAACACACTCACTGGTTGGGGAACAGGCAACACACACACTGGCTCGGGAACGGGCGACACACACACTGGCTCGGGAACAGGCGACACACACACTGGCTCGGGAACAGGCGACACACACACTGGCTCGGGAACAGGCGACACACACACTGGCTCGGGAACAGACAACACAGACTCTGGCTCGGGAACAGACAACACACTCACTGGTTGGGGAACAGGCGACACACACACTGGCTCGGGAACAGGCGACACACACACTGGCTCGGGAACAGGCGACACACACACTGGCTCGGGAACAGGCGACACACACACTGGCTCGGGAACAGACGACACACACACTGGCTCCGGCTCGGGGACAGACCACTCAGACTCTGGCTCGGGGACAAATAACACACTCACGGGTTGGGGAACAGGCAACACACACACTGGCTCTGGAACAGGCAACACACACACTGGCTCCGGCTCGGGGACAGACCACACAGACTCTGGCTCGGGAACAGACAACACACTCACTGGTTGGGGAACAGGCAACACACACACTGGCTCGGGAACAGACATCACACACACTGGCTCCGGAACAGGCAACACACACACTGGCTCCGGCTCGGGGACAGACCACACAGACTCTGGCTCGGGGACAGACAACACACTCACTGGTTGGGGAACAGACAACACACACACTGGCTCGGGAACAGACATCACACACACTGGCTCGGGAACAGGAACAGACTCTGGCTCGGGAACAGGAACAGACTCTGGCTCGGGAACAGGAACAGACTCTGGCTCGGGAACAGGAACAGACTCTGGCTCGGGAACAGGAACAGACTCTGGCTCGGGAACAGGAACAGACTCTGGGCCGGACATCTTGTCTGTAGACACTGGCTCGGAGGCGGCCATCTTGTCCGTAGACACTGGCTCGGAGGCGGCCATCTTGTCCGTAGACACTGGCTCGGAGGTGGCCATCTTGTCCGTAGACACTGGCTTGGAGGAAGTGACGTGAACAGTCTCTGGATCGGCCATCTTGTCTGTAGACACTGGCTCTGTAGAAGTGACGTGAACGGTCTCTGGATCAGCAGAAGTGACGTGAACAGTCTCTGGTTCGGCCATCTTGTCCGTAGACACTGGCTCGGAGGAAGTGACGTGAACAGTCTCTGGATCAGCAAAAGTGACGTGAACAGTCTCTGGTTTGGCCATCTTGTCCGTAGACACTGGCTCGGAGGAAGTGACGTGAACAGTCTTTGGATCAGCAGAAGTGACGTGAACAGTCTCTGGTTCGGCCATCTTGTCCGTAGACACTGGCTCGGAGGAAGTGATGTGAACAGTCTCTGGATCAGCAGAAGTGATGTGAACAGTCTCTGGTTCGGCCATCTTGTCCGTAGACACGGGCTCGAAGGAAGTGACGTGAACAGTCTCTGGATCGGCCATCTTGTCCGTAGACACTGGCTCTGTAGAAGTGATGTGAAACGTCTCTGGCTTGGCAGAAGTGACGTGAACAGTCTCTGACTCGGCCATCTTGTCCGTAGACACTGGCTCGGAGGAAGTGACATGAACAGGCTCTGACTGGGCAGACGTGACGTGAACAGTCTCTCGCTGGGCAGACGTGACGTGAACAGTCTCTGGACCGGACGGGACCAGCGGCGAGGGCTCTGGGCTGACAGGAAGTACAGGAAGGACTTCCAGGCATTGCGGGACGCGGGAAGTCCTCTTCCTCCTCCGTCTCGGAGAGCGAGAGGGTGCTGGGCTGGACGGGACCAGCGGTGAGGGCGCTGGGCTGGACGGGACCAGCGGTGAGGGCGCTGGGCTGGACGGGACCAGCGGTGAGGGCGCTGGGCTGGACGGGACCAGCGGTGAGGGCGCTGGGCTGGACGGGACCAGCGGTGAGGGCTCTGGGCTGGACGGGACCAGCGGTGAGGGCTCTGGGCTGGACGGGACCAGCGGTGAGGGCTCTGGGCTGGACGGGACCAGCAGTGAGGGCTCTGGGCTGGACGGGACCAGCGGTGAGGGCTCTGGGCTGGACGGGACCAGCGGTGAGGGCTCTGGACTGGACGGGACCAGCGGTGAAGGGTCTGGCATGACGTGGCTGACGTGAAGCTCTGGCTGGACGTGGCTGACGTGAAGCTCTGGCTGGACGTGGCTGACGTGAAGCTCTGGCTGGACGTGGCTGACGTGAAGCTCTGGCTGGACGTGGCTGACGTGAAGCTCTGGCTGGACGTGGCTGACGTGAAGCTCTGGCTGGACGTGGCGGACGTGAAGCTCTGGCTGGACGTGGCGGACGTGAAGCTCTGGCTGGACGTGGCTGACGTGAAGCTCTGGCTGGACGTGGCTGACGTGAAGCTCTGGCTGGACGTGGCTGACGTGAAGCTCTGGCTGGACGCAGAGATCAGGCGATGACCTGGCGTACCGCGGAAGGAAGCTCTCCAGACATCGGCCGAGTGCCTCTCTCCAGTTCAGACCCGAGAGATCGGGGAGCTCCCTCGGATCGACCTCCTTAGCCCCTAGCCGGTAACACAGCTTAACCGCCTCGTCACCGAGAGAGCAGGAGGCAGCGAGAGGGGCAAACCCCCAGGTATACTGGAACAGATCGCAGCTATCCAGGGCCAAGGCCGCGATCTGACCGGCGAACTCCCGGCTCATGCTGGGAAGATCAGGTGAGATCTGTGCTGCTGGATTCATTGGGTCGGTCGTTCTGTTACGCAGCAGCAAGGACGAAGCAGAGAGTGAATCCAATAGCAAGCACTTTAATGATACAAACAGGTAATCCAATGGACACAGGACAGGAACACGGAACAGCTACCAGCAACATCAAACAACGACCGACAAACACCAACTGAAGAACAAGGGTATAAATACACAGACAAACAAGCTTAACAAGATAACAAGGGGGCGTGGCTAATCAGAAACACCTGGGGAAACTAATCAACAGAACGGGGAACAGCAAAACATGTAAAGACAGAGAAACACATGACAGACAAGAACAAGGAACAAAACAAAACACCCACACCGTGACACAAGCAATCAAACCAACATTAGGCAGTCTGAGGTGATGCATTTAAGAAAAATAGACTCGCTTACCAGCAAACCTTTATTTGTAAGAGATCGAACATTAAAAAGTCCACATTTAAAACAGTTAGTGAAACTAGCATTCGGTGTTGCCTTGGTAACTGCATACAAGTAATTTGGATTAGCTCCACGAGTCCAAGACCGGTGGAGGAAACGGGATGGACTTTAGACCAAAACAAACTAATAGCAGAGGATGACTTACTGGATATATAAGATCGTCCCAATCCGCGGTGAATGTATCTTGGTCGGGAGAGAACATCACGGTGAACAAACAGCGCTAATGGAGTCCTGAAGTTCATACGCTTATTTCACGCAGCCGCCATTTTGAAATCGAAAGTGAGGCTCCGGTGGTAAGAACCCCGGAAGTAAAGATAAACAACAATGCCTTGGACTACCAACCTGAAGCTGCTGCCGCGATTTACACTATTGGATATTAATATCCAATATAGGATGTGTATATAGTTCGTTCCTGCTTCTTTTTTTACTTTCTGAATTATATATAAAAAAAATATTTTATTTATAAATTAATTTTACTGTATATAGTCTAAAGTATGAAAGACATGTATGCACAGTTTTAGAATACCTAATTTCTACATTAAACACAACAATACACCATCGCATTCGCGATCTCCTGTGATTAAAGGCGACACTTCCTGTTTTCTTCCCACCGGAGCCTCGCTTTCGATTTCAAAATAACGGCTGCGTGAAATAAGCATATTGAGTTAAAAAAATGGACTGTAAAAAAAATGGACAAAGCGTCTGTGACGTCACCCATAGACTTTCTGAATAATGGTTTTGAGGCCGTTTATGCAAGGGGGTAATCCATCAGCCGGAAACTGAAGCCTCGCGGGAGCCGCAATTGTAGCAAAACTTCACCTGCTGTTAGCATTCCATTGACTCCCATTAATTTTGGCGTCACTTTGACAGCAAATAACTTTACATCTGAGGCGTCCAAAGACTTAATTTGTCCATTATTTATTTCTAAAGAAACACGACAATGTATAAAAGGCTCAATTACTTTGTATCTTACGTTATGGCCCCGTAGAAGCCGTTTTTGTAAAAATAGGCTAACGATTGCGTCATAACCACGCGACTTTCTGTTGCGTAATAGAGACATTACCACATAGACAGGAGGAGAAGCTCGCAGGCAATCTTTTACTGTCTATGAGAAAATCGAGGGGACATGGAGGCATAAAGTCAAGTGGGAAGCCCATAGATAGAGAGTCCATAAAAGCAACGGGATAAAATATTTCAACAACGTTTTTTGAGGAATTAGGTGATTCAGATTTGTCTTGGCACAGCTACTAGAAGATTTACAACTGTCAGACTGTCGTCAAGCTCAGTTTGAGCCTGCGCAGTCGCTCAGCCATCAGGCAGGAAGTGCAATAATCGGGCTTCAGTCTTCTCCGTTGAAATCAATGTGTCCATTTCTTTTACTGTCTATGCGTTTATGGGGTTATGGGCGGCGCCATCTTTGAAAATCTTGGGAAATCCTAACCCCGCCCACCTTCTGGCCAATCCATATTTGGGTAAAAGGGCAGGCTTTGTGTGAGACTGAGCCAGCCGGTGGACGTGCCTCTTCAGCCAAGCAGCAGCAGCCTCAACTAAGGTGTGTTCACACCGAACGCGAATTTAATTATTTGCGCGAGTAGATTACATACAAAGTCAATGCAAAGATGCGAATAGACGCATCATTCGCGGCGGGCGTCGCGAATGACGCAAATTGGGCGACGCGTTTGCCGCGAACATCTTCCGCGCAAGTTGAAAAATTTGAACTCGAGCGAATGTTCAAGCGTCTAACTAGACCCGTATTTGACACTCTATTCGCGTTCGGTGTGAACTAGGGGTCGACAGATATGTGATTTTCAGGGCCGATGCCGATACCGATTATTACAGATCAAGTAGACCGATAACCGATATTTTGAACCGATATAGCCTATGTCTGGTTTAAAAATGTAAGTTAATGTCAAAATTAAGAATAACAAAGGGTTTTTACAAAAACTTTCTTTAAATGATTTTAAACATATCTTTAAATCTGAGAACTGTTAATAATAACATTATTAATAACATTATTAATAATAATAACTATAAAAAAAATTCAGGGAGCACCCAGCAGCATTCTGTAAACATTTAGTAAAACTTAAAGACTATTTTAATGGTAAAATTAAATTTTAGTAATAAAAAAAGCATTTCTAATTAATTGAAATTATCAAACAATTCAATTTATTTACAGTTTAACACAAATGACATTTTTAGGGCCCTATGAAAAACCGAACGTTTATTTTGACGGGTTGCCGTTGAGATCGTTGAGTTTCTGTGTGTTTATGATATTACCCTATGGATATGACGATAACTTTTCTCAGTTGAAGCATTAAAAAGCTCATGAAGTGACAAAGCGGCACTGGAGATGATGTTTATGCAATCATGTCCTCATATAATGATGCGGCTGAGGCTGAAAACAGCGCAAGCGTCACGCGTGCTCCTGTGTGTGTGTGGGGGGTAATGATCACGCGTCTGCGCCATTCATTTAGAGACACGCAGGATTCATATTTAAATAACGGTTTGCGGTTTGACATTCGATTTGATTTGTACTGACCTGTTCTTTTATTAATTCATCAAGAAGTTGACAAATTCCGTGACGATCCGCTTTATACAGTAAATTCCGTTTTTATGACTGGATTCCGCGATTCCTTCCGTGTTTTCTGCATCGCGGAAATCACAGGACCCTGTTACATTGAGGTGTTTTGCAACTTCAGTGTAGTAAAGTATTGCTACTTCAGCAAAGTCTGCTGCTGTCTTAACCTTGAGAGACTGATGCGTGATCAGTGAAGCAGCTCCAGTCAGCGAGTGCTCTCGGTGTGAGAGTGCAACACTTTCAGTGCCTCAGCTTTCGCGCTGATTGGCCGGACTCGTGACTCCCAACAAATCAGATGTGCGGGACATTGGTCTAGTCTACAGAGTGGTGAGTTCCGACAGAGGTGCCTGCGTTAGAGCCAAATATAGCGCATTTCAAAATAAAATAATTTTTTCGGCAAATCGGTTTTGAAAATGGCCGATACCGATAACCATAAAAATGCTCAATATCCAGGCCGATAATCGGTCGACCCCTAGTGTGAACGCCATAACGTTATAAGATCGACTGGCAGACTAGGCTACTTTTTACAGTCTATGACTACTACATTCACTGCAAAGCTGCTGAAGAGTACAACCCAAAATATATTAACACTCCAATGTGGGACATATCAGTCTATTCTTATGTTACATTTATTCATTTAGCAGACGCATTTACAGTGTTTCAAACGTCAGTTATAACCATAGGTAAAGTACCTCGGACGCTAACTTATCTGAGGCGATTTAATGCTAACTGTTGCAGTGCCACTGCCCACAAACATTGATGCTAAATAGTGCTAACTACGTGAAATAGTAGTGGAATGTCACTTACCGGAAAAAAATGGAGCGAAGTACTCCTACAGTGTCGGTTAGTGCAGTTTATAGCAGAACAACCCATTTTATGTACGATATTTCAATACAAATGTTCAGAAAGGATACAGAGATGGTATGATGTGTTGTGTCAGATCATGGCCGAGACGTCAAATTTCAGGAATTCCACTCGGCGCAGCCCGTTATCAGCTGTCAATCAAGCTGTCAATCAAAGTTAACCATGCCCTTATTTGTCATACATTTTATATCTAAATACGATCTAAACTAACGAGTTAGAAAAAAATTCACCCCCCTCACAGTTGTCAGGCACTCGGAACCTATCGAAAAATACATCCGCCCCTAGCGGATTTTCGATGTATTGCAGTTTTTCGCACTTCCGGGTAGGCTTCATTTTTCAGATTAGAATGTTGCCGCTTGGTTCAAACGCAGTAGCTCCGCTGCCGAGTATTTTAGTGCTGAACTGGCACTGACAGCGGAGCATAAAAGAATCCACCAGAGACACATGTTAATCCTCATAACAAAAGTATTGTGGAGACCCCATTGGTAGGTTGAATTCCGAAGTTCAGTAGTTTGGATGCGCGTGTGTGTGTAAGTGCGTAGAAGCATACCTGGGGAGACACACGGGGATACGTCTTGTAGTTGGCCCGGTAGCAGGCAGGCCCTCCAGGGCAGAACACCACAGCAGACACGAACGGCACCTGAGACAGCTTTCACAGACCACGGTCATGGAATAAAGATGTTTCAATAGGAGCCAACAGGTTCAGTGGTTTGAGATGCCGGGGAGTATCCGCGTGTCACCGCCGGCAGCAGAAGCGCACCTGTGGAGACACATGGTGTACGTGGATCCGCCTCGTAGTTAGCCAGGTAGTAAGGGCCTGCTTATAAGGGCCTGTGGTATCCAAGGAGAGGATACCACAGCCAACCTGGTCTCACAGAATTCTGTGAAATGAACACGGCCCCTTAACTCAAAATCTGTGGCAGTTTCACGGAATCGCCGAAAATTCCGTGATGTGCCCACGGAAGTAATATGTAAGTCAATGACAGGCAGCATCCGTGGTCCACACACGGATTCCCTGTTCGCTTTATTCTGGGTTTACTTTTTTTTTTTAAATCACGTTAATTATTTATTTTAACTCGATATTGCATTGTTCTGTCATCGTTTGATCGCTATTTATTTTATTGTAATGTTATTTTTTCGGTCTTATTGCCAGGGAAGCTGGATTGCTTTGCTGTTTATTGATATTTTTAAAATTATATTTTATCAGTATGAAATCGCCCGGTTGAAGTCTCGTTCTGAACTCATCGCGATATGGCATCAGTTCACGTGTGGCAGATGTTGGTAAGTAGTCGTAAATTCAAAATACGCTGTCTTAATAATGTTTAATAATGTCTTTTCTGTTTGTCGATATTAATCAGATTAGCTCACGTTCAGTCACTGCATTATATCCGTCATCTCCACGGAGGCTTTGCGTTTCATTGTTTTCTAATTCAAAACAGGGTGATTAAACACTGTATGTCACGTGACGTGCTATAGGCCCCTAGACCTTAATCATATTCATATCAGGGTTTAAAGTAGTACTATTAGTTCCAAAGTTGTATTTGTAGTAGAAGCACAGTAAAAACAACACTTGCTTTTACCACAGTAACATTAGTTTTAATATGATAAGTAGGGTGGAACGGTACACAGAAGTCACGGTTCGGTTCATACCTCGGCTCAGACGTCACGGTTCGGTACGATTTCGGTACAATGGAGTGAAAAGCAAAACAAAAATGCAGAAGGCATTTTTATAAATGTGTTAAGCCTTGTATTTTTTAAATAAGTTTTATTAATAAAGGCATATAACCAGTTTATTTCTACTGCACCGACAATAGTTTAATATAATTCGTTTATTAATTAAATTATTAAAAAGACAAAAAGACCTTGAGATATGTTTAATATATGTTTAATTTAAAATTAATTTGCTATATTTCAGATCAATATATTTGTTTTCCTTCATTTTAATTAACCCTAACTTTATTCTCATCTGAATTATAACTAATTGATTTCCGTATAAAATAATACTACTATTAAAAACACATTTGATTTTCTTTTTTAATCAATGTAGAATGTTCTTAAAAATAAACAGATTAGATTTTTTGTTGGGTGACAGTTGTAGGTTACAGTTTGACAAGAGTTTAGAGTGTGACAAAAGCACAATGTTGTGTTTTATTGTTTTATGTCCCTGTATGAACAAAATGACATAGTATGTTTTTATGTTTCCACTGTTCGATCGCGCCCGCGCGCCTTTCTCTCTCTCTCTCTCTCTATCTCTCTCTCTCTCTCTCTCTCTCTCTCACACACACACACACACGCACACACACAGCTTGATCGCGCCCGCGCCTCACTCTCTCTCTCTCACACACACACACACAGTTTGATCGCGCCCGCGCCTCACTCTCTCTCACACACACACACACACACACACAGTTTGATCGCGCCCGCGCCTCACTCTCTCTCTCTCTCTCTCTCTCTCTCACACACACAAACACACACACACAGTTCAATCGCGCGCGCACACACACTCCAGCATTGCAATCTTGACATTCATTATGCTGCGTTCACACCAAACGCGAATAGAGCGAAATATATCGCTATTTAGAGTTTTATTTATTTTTATACCGTGTATTCTCCGTGCAAATTCGCGCACCGAACCGTGACGCCCGTACCGTTTTGGTTCAATACGAAATGAAGTTTTATTAACTAAGTTCGGGAGGAGCACGTTCAGATAATTAACACGAGTGGACAGCAATCAGCAATCAATGATAAGAGGGTACATATAGACTCAGCAGTCTTACCTCGATCCATTGACAGTTTGCAGCATCCCCCCTCCACTCCTTCTCCACAATCCTAGTTCTCCACACTCCTAGTTCTAAAAAATCACTTACATACGGGGGGAGTACTCTGGGTTCGGGCTGAATTCCGAGCTCGGAGCCCTCCCTCCGGACAGCACGCCAAATACGCATTAAATCTTTCTCCCTCAAAATTATATGTAAGTGTGAACTCGTGAATACATGTACCGTTCCACCCCTAGTGATAAGTGTAGTAAAAAGACAGTAATCACAAAACTTACCATACTTTTACCATACTATTGGTAGTTTTAATGTGATACTTATTGTAAATGTACAGTAGCCACAACACTTACCATGCTTTTAATGCTTAATAATGTAACATCCAATATTTGTTAGGTAAATCAGTACTTTTTCCTTTAAATAAACCTATATATTATACATGATGATATTTTCTTTTCTCTTTTTTTCAGCTGAAAAGACCAAAGAGGCCTTTCAGCCCAGTTTTGTTTGAGGACAAGTAAACGGAGGAGAGGACATGGTATGTATGTGTTGGTTTTAACCCTCAATCAAAAATTTAATCAAGCATTTGTTGTTTCTTAAACCTTTTCTCACAAAACCCAAAGCCCAATCAGTACGAACATAGTCTCAAAGTCTTAATAATTCACAAGATTTAACAAGTTATACGATACTCGTACATATTTGTATACTTGTACACAATCCTGCAGCTTTTACTCCTAGTGCTGTCATTGGCTACTGCCTCAATTCCTGTACATATTTATCGCGATATTTGTAAATCAGTTGCGACTCTTCTTGGAAAGTAGTCGGATGTCCCACACACTGTCAAAGTTTATATTAATTGCATTGTTGTCAGGAATCAATCAGACTCATTTCCATCCACCACTCAGAGATCACTCTCCCCGGAGTATTAACCACACACACCTGTGCACCATCAATTACCTCATCACCCAGCTCAATAAAACACTCACGGATACTTCAGTCTTTGTCAAGCCTCCAACAGGAATAGACCATAAGCCATTGCCTCTCTGAGTCATCCTGAAACCACCAAGTAACGTATACTCACCTGTAAAATACTAACCTCTGTGTCCTTGTCCCGCTGTCTCCAGAAGTCCTGTCTGATTCCATGTTTCCCGAGATCTGGTATTCATCTGAGTGTCCGGTATTCCCACTGAGTTCTACTTGCCCGTGGTTGCATCTGAAAGAGAAAAAGACAAGTATTAATGAACTGTGATTGCTTGAATTCAACTAACTTAATCTGCTTACCTGGAATCTGCCCTGCACGTAGCGATCATCACCGAATCTTCACCTGAACTTTGCTTACTCACCTTTGCACTTGATTCACTGTAAATAAACTCACGTTTGAATTCATTTACCTCTGTCTCTGTGCCTGAATCCTGACAGAAGGCTTGACCTGAAAAGAAAGAAACAGCGCGATGGAATCTACCAGTCATGGTGATAATCCTGTACAATCTACAGCTGCTGTTGTGAATTCCAGTCAGCCGACGCTCAGTACTTCTGCAAGCTCCGCTTCCTCTATGGTTTGTTTCGCAACTTCACGTCCAGCGCCATTCTCCGGCCGGGCAGAGGATTGCAACAGGTTCCTACTACAGTGTTCGCTCGCTTTGGAACAGCAGGTCCAGTTGTATCCCACAGAAAAGTCGAAGATTGCTTTTATAATTCAACAGTTATCAGGAGCTGCATTAAGATGGGCTGAAAAATTGTGGTTGCAGGAATCCTCTGTTACTTCGTCTGTACAGGAATTTGTAAACCATTTCAAGGAAGTTTTTGGACGACCGGTTGATGACTCCTCCGTCAGCGATAAACTGTTACAATTGCATCAAGGCAAGAAGTCTGTTTCTGAGTATTCATTGGAGTTCCGCACTCTAGCCTCCGCAAGTGGTTGGAACGAAAAGGCGCTCATCTCTGTCTACCGACGTGGTTTGAATCCTGCTCTTCGCCTTCAACTTGCAATATATGATGACAGCCTGGGTGTTGAGAAGTTTATACAGCAAGCTCTCCGTGTGCATCAACGATCTCAAGGCTGCTATCGCGAAGCTCAACTACCCACTAGTTTACCATCCCAGAACCCCGCTGAATGTTCATCCGAAGCAGTTGTAGAGAAGATGCAGGTGGATACTTACCGACTATCTCCAGCTAAACGCTCCCGACGTCGAGAGTTAAGATTATGCCTGTATTGTGGAGTGGGAGGACATTTTCTTCAGTCATGCCCGACACGAACCCCTAGAATGCTTGTGAGTTCTGTCTTTACGTCCATCTCGGTGTCAGCCCCGTTAACGATATCAGCGATCCTAAAATCCACGACTTTGCATGTCTCTGCTACAGCCATTGTGGACTCCGGGTCGGCAGGAGACTTCATCTCCGGACAGCTCTGTCAGAAACTCCAGCTCAAGAAATCAGCCACCACCAAACCGTACTCCATCCATGCAGTGACTGGTGAAACCATCAATCAGGGGTACGTCACGTCTCAGATTAAACCTGTTATACTCGGTATTGAAGACACACACCATGAATTATTTGAACCTTTGGTACTAGAGAATAGTCAGACTGATATAATCCTTGGCCGTCCATGGCTTATACGACATCAACCAAATATCAACTGGAAATCTGCCAAGATATTGACATGGGGTTGTAAGTGCGCTTCCATGAATGCTGAATTCTCGGTCTCGTCCATCGCTAACTTACCCGACACCATTCCAGTGAACTCAACCTCCATTGAAAGCCCCATAGAAAACCTGTCGGTGTCCATCCCTTCATGTTACTCTCAGTTTTCAGATGTGTTCAATCCTGTCGAGGCTGCAAAGTTACCACCTCATCGAGCCTGGGATTGTGCCATCAATCTGATTCCCGGAGAATCCATCCCCAAGGGACGAATCTACTCCCTGTCTATCCCTGAACAAGAAGCCATGCAACAGTACATTGGAGAGGCTTTGAAACCGGGTTATATCCGCTCTTCCACGTCACCTGCTGCTGCCAGTTTTTTCTTTGTCCCCAAGAAGGATGGGGGTCTACGCCCATGTATAGACTATAGAGCCTTGAATCAGATAAACGTGAAGTTCAGTTATCTACTCCCGCTGGTTCCCTCATCTCTTGAACAACTTCGAGAAGCCAAGATATTCACCAAACTGGATTTGAGAAGTGCATATAACCTCATTCGAATTCGAGAGGGCGACGAGTGGAAGACCGCATTCATCACTCCAGCAGGCCATTACAAATATCTCGTTATGCCATATGGTCTGGTAAACGCCCCTTCGGTCTTCCAAAGTTTCATGGATGAAGTTTTCTGGGATTACCTGAATCAGTTTGTAATAATCTATATCGACGTTATCTTAATCTACTCCAAGGACCCGGTGGAACATCAACGACATGTCTCTCAAGTACTCCAACGGCTACGTGAATTCTCCCTGTTCCTGAAAGCAGAGAAGTGTTCCTTTCACCAAAGCTCAGTCAAGTTCCTCGGTTACCAACTCAGTGAAAGAGGAGTGGAGATGGATGATCGCAAAACCAAGGCAATTACTTCCTGGCCCACTCCGCAGTCTGTTAAGGAATTGCAACGGTTCCTTGGATTTGCAAATTTCTATCGGAGGTTTATTCACCAATACAGCCTGCTAACTGCTCCTCTGACATCTCTCCTCAAGGGAAAACCAAAGACACTACTCTGGACCATTGAGGCTGAACACGCTTTTCAGTCTCTCAAGACAGCGTTCACCACCGCTCCATTACTCCAACATCCGAATCCTGAAGAAATGTTCATTGTTGAAGTTGATGCCTCTACTACAGGAGTAGGAGCTGTGTTATCACAGTATTCGAACTCATCACCCAAACCTATGCCGTGTGCATTCTTCTCTCACAAGTTATCTCCTGCAGAGGTAAACTATGATATTGGCAATCGAGAACTCCTGGCGGTTAAGCTTGCTCTAGAAGAATGGAGACACTGCTTAGAAGGCGCCAAACATCCATTTCTGGTTCTCACTGACCACAAGAATCTCCAGTACTTGAAGGAAGCAAAGTGACTTAATCCACGCCAGGCCAGATGGGCACTCTTTTTTACTTGTTTCCATTTTCAGATCTGCTATCGCCCTGGTTCGAAGAACGTCCGAGGGGATGCCCTGTCTCGTCTTCATGCCCCCGAAACTCACCACGAAGAACCTGAGAATATCTTACCTGAAAAGATGTTTGTCAATCCCATTTAGTGGGACTTAAACGAACAACTGTTGGAATTGTCCCAACACCAACCCAGTCCTCCAGAGTGTCCAACCGGAAAGATCTACGTACCCGAAGAGTTTCGTACCTCTCTAATCTCCTCAGCACATTCATCTGTTGGTACTGGTCATCCTGGAATAAACAAAACCTGCTCCACTCTCCAGATTCGCTACTGGTGGCCCAACATGTTACGTGATATCAAGACCTTTATCCAAGGATGTATTCTTTGTGCCATGAACAAGAACCCCCGTCACTTACCCACTGGAAAGCTCATGCCTTTACCTGTTCCGCAACGACCCTGGTCACACATTGGGGTTGACTTTGTAACTGACCTTCCGCCCTCAGAGGAGAATACCTGTATCCTGGTAGCCATTGATCGCTTTTCTAATGCTTGCTAATTAATTCCCCTGAAAAACTTACCCACAGCATTCGTAACCACAGCATTGTTAATGGAGCATGTCTTCCGGAATTTCGGCATCCCGGAGGACATTGTGTCAGACAGGGGACCACAATTTATCTCCAAGGTGTGGCGAGCCTTCTTTGCACTAATGAATGTAACCGTAAGTCTAACTTCAGGGTATCACCCACAGGCGAATGGTCAGGCGGAACGTAAGATCCAGGATGTCAGCCGTTTCCTCCGTACCTTCTGCCATGCTAATCAACATCTCTGGAGCCAATATCTCGTATGGGCAGAGTATGCTCAAAACTCCCTTCGACAAACCTCCACAAATGTCGGGGAATTTGGAGGGGTAATGTCAGGAATCAATCAGACTCATTTCCATCCACCACTCAGAGATCACTCTCCCCAGAGTATTAACCACACACACCTGTGCACCATCAATTACCTCATCACCCAGCTCAATAAAACACTCACGGATACTTCAGTCTTTGTCAAGCCTCCAACAGGAATAGACCATAAGCCATTGCCTCTCTGAGTCATCCTGAAACCACCAAGTAACGTATACTCACCTGTAAAATACTAACCTCTGTGTCCTTGTCCCGCTGTCTCCAGAAGTCCTGTCTGATTCCATGTTTCCCGAGATCTGGTATTCATCTGAGTGTCCGGTATTCCCACTGAGTTCTACTTGCCCGTGGTTGCATCTGAAAGAGAAAAAGACAAGTATTAATGAACTGTGATTGCTTGAATTCAACTAACTTAAGGAGGATCTGCTCACCTGGAATCTGCCCTGCACGTAGCGATCATCACCGAATCTTCACCTGAACTTTGCTTACTCACCTTTGCACTTGATTCACTGTAAATAAACTCACGTTTGAATTCACTTACCTCTGTCTCTGTGCCTGTATCCTGACAATTGTATTCAAGTTTCAAGTTTACTTTATTTATATAGCACATTTAAAACAGTTGCAGACTGACCAAAGTGCTTCGCAACAAAAGAACAGAACAAAAGAACATTAAATGAGCGCAATCCACAATAAGGCATACAGTTTCTGGTCCATCAAGGTTTCCATATTAGGCAATACTACAATCCTAATATGCCAAAGAGAACAAATGAGTTTTTAAAAGAGACTTAAAAATGGTCAAACTCGGAGCCAAACGAATTTGCACTGGTAAGTCGTTCCAGAGGCGCGGGCCGATTACCGAAAAGACACGGTCACCTCTGCGTTTAAGTCTCGAATGTGGAATTAAAATAAGATTCTGTTCTCCAGATCTTAAGCTTCTTGAGGGGATAGACTGATGCAGCAGGTCAGACAGGTAGCCAGGTGACTGAAAGTGCAGTGATTTAAAAACAAATAGAAGAATTTTAAAATGTATTCTAAATTGCACTGGCAACCAATGAAGGGCCTTTAAAAGTGGAGTGGCGTGATCCCTTTTCTTCTTTTTCAACAGAAATCTTGAGGCAGCATTTTGAACTAACTGGTGACGGGCAATTTGGGCCTTAGAAATGCCACAGTATAGCGAATTGTAATAGTCAAGACGTGACGTAATAAATGCATGCACTGCCATCTCCAAAGTCTTATCAGTAAGGAAATGTTTCATTTTTGCAAGTAGACGGAGATGGTGAAAACTGGACCCAACTACTGAAGAAATCTGTTTATCAAATTTTAAAGAGTCATCCAGGATAACACCCAGATTCCGTGCCTGCGAGGACCTAAAAGTCGATAGTGACCCCAAATCCAGGTTAAGTGTTTTCGTATTTTCAGAAGGGCCAAAAACAATTACTTCAGTTTTCTCCTTATTTAAGGATAAAAAATTTAGAGATAACCAGGATTTAACCTCATCTAGACAAGAGGAAAGAGCAGTCATGGCCAATCGATCATTTTTTCTGAAAGGCAAATAGATTTGGGTATCATCGGCGTAAAAATGATATGACACTCCATGTTTTCTAAAAATAGATCCCAGAGGCAGCATATATAATGAAAATAGAGAGGGGGCCAAAATCGAGCCTTGAGAAAGGCCACATGGGAAAGGAGCAGTAGAAGATAAAAATTCTCCTGTCCTAACCACAAATTTCCTGTCAGATAAAAATGACTGGAACCATTTTAGAACTGTACCAGAAAGACCCACCCAAGATTTCAGTCTATCAATTAATACCGAATGGTTAACAGTGTCAAAAGCAGATGATAGATCTAAAAGAACGAGGACCACAGAGCTACCCGTATCAGTTGCCAAATAAATGTCATTTAACACTCTCAGAAGGGCTGTTTCAGTCCTGTGGGCAGTTTTAAAACCAGATTGAAAATGTTCAAACAAAGTATTTGCAGCAAGGAAGGATTGTAGTTGAAAAAACACAACCTTGGAGATAAAAGGCAAAACAGAGATAGGGCGATAATTTTTTTTTAAATAGACAGATCAAGTGAAGGCTTCTTTAGGAGAGGTATGACAGTTGCCACTTTCAGAAAAGCAGGAACCACCCCAGTTAAAAGACATTTATTTAAAAACGACATTAGACCTGGCCCAACTGAGTCAATAATTTGCTTTAAATAACTAGGGTGAATAACATCGTATGAAGAAAAAGAAGGTTTCAGCTTGGCAATGATTTCACTGAGTGTCAGAAGGGAGACAGGTTCAAAGACATCCCACGATATAGACAACTGTGGATGGAGAGGTAGCTCAATAGAGGGAGTATGAGTTACCGGTCCTAAATTAACTGCTTTATCCTTAAAAAACCTCAAGAAGCTTTCAGAAAGAGCAGCAGAGTCAACAGACAGAGTATTTACTGGAGGGTTAACAACAGAATTAATAACAGAAAACAGGACTTTAGGTCTAGAGTGATTATGTAAAATTAAATTTGAAAAATAGGTTGCCTTAGCCAATTTGGCGGCTCTCTGATAAGCCAGTAAACTGTCTTTAAATAACTGTAGAGAAATGTGGAGATTATCCTTCTTCCATTTACGCTCAGCCTTTCTACAAGCTTGCCTTAGCACCCGAGTCTCAGCGGTAAGCCACAGTTCAGATTTATCTTTGTGCTTAAGAGGCCTTAAAGCAGGGGTCACCAACCCTGCTCCTGGAGAGCTACTGTCCTGCAGAATTTAGCTCCAACCCCAATCAAACACACCTGGACCAGCTAATCAAGCGGTTCAGGGTTACTTGATAATTACATGCATGTGTGTTGGAACAGGGTTGGAACTGAAGTCTGCAGGACAGTAGCTCTCCAGGAGCAGGGTTGGTGATCCCTGCCTTAAAGGAACAGTCTCATTCAGTACATCAAGCCATGCGCTATTTAACAAACTCAGGTGTTCATCCGCGTCCAGATCCGCTAACGGAGACTCCAGGAGTAGATGATAACAACATTTAAAAAAGCACTGACTAAAACTTTCACTGAACTGAAGAGAGTAGACCCTAGACATAGATGTCGTTTTAGTAGAGGCATGAGGAAGACTAGGAAGAGACATGGAAAATAAAATAGGCTTATGATCAGAGAGCATATAATCAGAAACTATAATATCAGAGATATCGACCCCGTAAGAAAGAACAAGGTCCAGAGGAGCTTGGAATACAGCCCGCAAGTAGACGGGCTTTCAGCTTGATCGTACGACCTCCTCGAGACCCGCATTTCCTCCTGCGCTTCCTCCGTGTTTTGCTTATAGGCCAACAATGGAGGCACTCCGGGAAGTCTGTTGTAACACCTTCAAATGGTTTATTAAAAACACGCTCCACATCCAGTTTGTAAAATGTTGATCTGATATCTAGAAGAGATTGACGGTCATAAACCATAAGGGCTTCACAGTTTAAAAACCAAACAAACAACAGCCAAACTAGCACAGAGAGGAGCAACCAACGGCATGCCGACACAGACGCCATCTTGGTTTATTCATTAAAATTATTACAAATTGGTCCCTGTCTGTTCATGTTCCAATGATACACGATGTCTCCCCACACCTCATAACCTTCCTCTGTTTGAAAAAGTGGAAAAGCTAGTCTGACTTGTCACATCACATCAGATACTTGATTATTTTGTCATAATCAGGGCTGGGTTTCCCAAAAGCATTGTAAGCTTAAGTTGATCGTAGAACAATTGCCACCAATGGTCTCTACGATCAACTTAAGCTTACAATGCTTTTGGGAAACGCAGCCCTGATCAGTTACACTGCTGATAACTGTCCCGTTTGCATGTAAATCATGTTATTTTTAAACGAGTTCATATGATTATTGCTTGCTATTAAATACATACTTTTATTCATAGAAATGCCCACATATCAGTGAACTTATTATATGAAAATGCTTTTAACATTTAATTTTGCAACACTTTTTACAGAAATAAATCCTAGAGTTATATAAACTGACTACTTGCAAGTAATGTATTAAAATGACCTTCCTTTCTGTTTTGCAGGATTACTTAGTCCTTTTTTTTAAAGCTCTACAACATTATACTCAACAGCTCTTTTAAGAGCCAACCCTCACAAGAGCTACTAGTGAGTCGCCGTGAATCTTGCCCTGATCAGCCCTTCCCAGGTAAAGTTTCTAGAATATTTAAATCAGTATTTACTCATCAAATGCTCTCTCCTGAATCGTATGGTAAATCAACTTATTTATAACTGTCTTAATTTATGTTTCAAGAACAATAGTAATTGCACATAGAGTAAGTAGAGACTTTTTTGTTTTAGCCGAGAGGCGCGGGTAACCCGCTGAACCCCGCTCGTGATCGGGACTGGGGATTGAAACTGTTTCCCATCAACGAGGAAATCCCAGTAAGCGCGGGTCATAAGCTCGCGTTGATCTAGTCCCTGCCCTTTGTACACACCGCCCGTCGCTACTACCGATTGGGTGGTTTAGTGAGGTCCTTGGATCGGCCCCGCCGGAGCTCCTCGGTGGGTTCTGGCAGAGCGTTGAGAAGACGATCAATCTTGACCATCTAGAGATAGTAAAAGTCGTAACAAGGTTTCCGTAGGTGAACCTGCGGAAGGATCATTACAGGTCTCCGGGCCTCCTAGTCCCAGGAAAATAAAACCAAATGTCCTTATATCAACGCAATCTAATCGAATAAGTCCTTCGTTTCGGTGAGGAAGGAACATCTAGTGCCCAAAGAAGACAGAAAGGTGCGCAAGTCCATTGGTATGTCTTGTATTGAAACAACGCTGTAATATGTAGTACATAATTTGATGTTGACAATTTTACATTGTACAGGTTATCACTTGGTTATTGACCAAGTGAAGCTCTTGAAACAAGTGACAGAAGAGTATGTTGTCTTGAAAGAAATCAAGCATCACTTGCAAAGGCTCAAAAGAGACTATGCCTTTCTTAAAGATCTTTTAAAATAGGTTACTGTTGATATGTGACCCTGGACCACAAAACCAGTCACATGGGTAAATTTTCTGAAATTAAGATTTATACATCACCTGAAAGCTGAATAAATAAATTTTCCATTGATGCATGGTTTGTTATGATAGGGTAATATTTGGAAATCTGAGGGTGCAAAAAAATCGAAACATTAAGAAAAACGTCTCGGGTTATGACTATAACCCTTGTTCCCTGAGAAGGGAACGAGACACTGCGTCGAGAATCGACACTTTGGGGACGCTCCCTTAGCGTGCGCCTCTGAAGTAAGAATGAAACTAATCCAATCCTGATTGGTGTTGCGTCGTGACGTAACATGTGACGGCATAACCGGATGCATAAAAGTGACGCTGACACATACACACATCAGCTCCGCGATGAAGCAAGACGCTCTAAGGCCTCGAGAGGCGTGGCAGGACGACGCAGTGTCTCGTTCCCTTCTCAGGGAACAAGGGTTATAGTCATAACCCGAGACGTTCCCTTTCGAGGGAACTCAACACTGCGTCGAGAATCGACACTTTGGGGAACGAATGCCCACTAGGCCACGCACCGAAAAACAGGCCTGCCCCGGAGTGAAACTGATTCAGGCACTCAGCTAGGACGAGAGCACGTGTGCGCCAAGCGTACTAGGGAGGTGCAGACTATAGAACCTAACAAAAGTGCGTGGGGTAGCCCAACCGGCTGCCTCACAGATCTCCTTGATGGGAACTCCCGAAAGGAGGGCCCTAGAGGACGCCATGCCTCTAGTAGAATGAGCCCTAACGGCCAAAGGTGAAGGGAAATTCCGCACCTTGTAGGCCTACTTAAGGTTTGTATAACTGGGAGCCCCTAATAGGTGATCCAAAACACACTACAGTAGGTCCGACCTCCTCCAAGAAGAGGACCTCTCAAGGTAATACTCGGAACTCTGACTGGCAGAGCAAGGAACCTCTCCTTTTCTGCCGACACATGAGGTGGAGGATGAATACTTGCAGGACCATGGACCTAGCCATGATAAATTGCACTTAAGGCACATAGCTGGGTCTCGGATGCAGGATGGCCTTAACTCCGCCGGGGGCACACCCCAAGCAAGCTGGCGATAATGCCAGGGCTTGGAGATCTCCCAGTCTCTTTAAAGAAATAGCTAAGAGAAAGGCTATCTTGAACGTGAGGTCCTAGGCGAAGCCGACTGGAGGTATTCGAAGGGAGCCAGGGATAGCCCTTCGAGAACCACCGCCAGGTCCCAGGAAGGAACCCTGGACCTGACTGTCGGTCTCATCCTCCAATACCATGGAGAAATAGTATGACCAGTTGGTGCCTCCTCAAGGCCCAACATTTAGTGGTGCATGGAACGCCGCAATGGCAGCCACGTACACCCTACGTGTGGATGGGGAGAGACTTGCAGAGAAACGATCTTGAAGAAACTCCAGAACTGAAGCCATTGGGCAGTTAACTGGGTCTAACTCAAGTTCTCTACACCAAGTAGACAAATATTCCACTTGAGGCCATATAATCTCCTAGTAGATGGAGCCCCAGAGATAAGTATGGTTTCGACCACCCCAGATGATAGACCAGCATCTAGGTACTGAGCCCCCTCAGAGGCCAGACCCACAATCTCCACAGCTCTGGATGAGGATGGAATACAGTGCCCTCCGCCTGAGACAACAGACCCCTCCTCAGAGGAATCTGCCATGGCGGAGCTATCAGGAGTGAAATTAAGTCTGAAAACCATACTCGGGCTGGCCAAAACAGGGCTATCAGAAAAAGACTGATGCCCTCCTGACGGACCCTCTCCAGGACTCCCGGGAGCAGAGCGATCGGGGAAAAAAGCGTACAGGCGAAGCCTCGGCCAGGCCTGTACCATGGCATCCAACCCCAACGGGGCTGGATGAGTGAGGGAGAACCAAAGTGGACGGTGGGATGGACGTCCCTCGAGACGCAAACAGATCCACTTCCACTGGTCCAAACCTCTGCCATATGAACTCCACCACCTCTGGATGGAGTCTCCATTCCCCGGGCCTCAGCCCCTGCCTCGACAGGATGTCCGCTCCCTGATTCAGAACCCTCGGGACATATATTGCTCTTATAGATAATATTTTCCCTTGGGGCCATAAAATGCTCTGATACGCCAATCTGGATAGAGGGCGCGATCTGAGTGTCCTTTGTCGGTTTAGATAAGCTACCACTGAGACGTGGTAACCTTTGGTGTCTGTGAGGAAGCTCCTCAGAGCCCTGAACACAGCCAACATCTCTAGGCAATTTATATGCCAAGAATGATGATGGCCCTGCCACAGACCCCTGGCAAAGCGGCCGTCCAAGACCGCGCCCCAGCCAGCGAGGGAAGCGTCTGTCGAAACAGTTTCCCGGCGACATGACGCCCCTACCACTAGCCCTTGGGACAAGAACCAAGGTTTCTTCCATATTAATAGGGAACTAAGGCATCTGCGCGTAACCTTTATTATACGGAACGGATTCCCCTTGGGGAAAAAACCCTTGGCTTTGAGCCACCACTGAATCACCAACAGTGATGGCCTGGCCTAGCTTTATCCCGGACACCATGGCCAGGATGGATTCGATACGAGCGGGAGACATACGTGCCCGCATCGTAACCGAATTCTATACCACGCCCAGAAAAGTAGTCTTCTGAGCTGGGTCCAACACATTTTTCTTAGTGTTGAGTCTCAACCCCCGGTTCTGAATGTGGCCAAGGATGACATCTCGACGCCGAACTGCCATTTCTCGAGACTGGGCCAATATGAGCCAGTCATCGAAGTAATTCAGTATACGGATGCCCTGAAGCCTCAGTGGAGGCAGAGCCGCATCCATACACTTTGTGAACGTGCGGGGAGAGAGTGCTAGGCCGAACGGAAGAACCCGATATTGGTATGCTTCGCCCCTGAAAGCAACCTCAGGAACCTCCTGTGACATGGAAGGATGGAGACATGAAATGAGCGTCTTTTAGATCCATCGTGACAAACCAGTCCTCGGATCTGATATGGCTCACAATAAAGGGAATAGTAAGCATTTTGAACCTGAATCTCCTCAAAGAACGATTCAAAAGCCCTAGATCTAAAATTGGCCTCAGTCCGCCATCCTTCTTTGGAACTATAAAGTACCGGCTGTAAAAGAGGTCCTACAATTAGGACCTCTTCGCCTGAAGGACGGCCCTCAGGTCACCCTTCTGGCTGGAGGACTTCGGTAGAGAGTGCTTCCTCTGTTTGCCAAACTCCCGCAGGAGGGGCTCTAGAGGCAACGCTCTCTTTTTTTTTTTTTTTTTTCGCTTCCTGAAACCTGTCAACGACTGTAGTGACAGCGTTGGAAAACAGGCCAGAAGGAGATAGCGGAGCGGCCAACAGGAAATATTTGCCTCACTTAGATCTTTAAGAAGATCGGCCTGGTACGCCTGCAAAATCGTCATAGAGTGCAGGCACGCACCAGCCTGACCTTTTCTAAATATTTTACCAAAGGAACCAGGCTCTCGAGCCTGGCTTCGGGTATTAATCGGGATTCGTTCTCGACCCCCTGAAGCGGGTTTCCGGCAGGGCTGGACCGAAAATGATTCTCGATTGGCGAACGCAAATGCTGCCTGGCCGCAAAAATGTGGGGCGGACAGTGCAGCCTGCGTTCGCTGGAAACCGATGTGTCCCGAAACGTTTTTAACTTTCTGTTTTCCAGAAAGTCGTCCTTGGGTGCTGAATCTTGGAGCAGTTATAATATGTCACAGTCTGTCTGTGGTGATTTCTGTGGGCAGGACTCAGCTGAGACTGTGTCCGTGAGGAGAGGTTGTTGTGGCTGAGTGGTGTTATCATTGTCCTTGTGTGATTTGTCAACCGAATGTCCATTCAGGTGCTGAAGTGAAGTCCTGTGGTCATTCATACTGTGTCCAGGTGCGTGTGTTCCATTCAGATTGAGTGGATTGGCACACACTGCAGAAGGATGTTGGAGGGAGAAGTAGATATTGTCCTTTAGCACTCTTAAACCAAGTTTGTTTGGCTGGTGGCGTTCCTTTTTAAACATAAGTATACATGTTTTTGCTACTTTACAAGGAAGTAACCAAGTCCCTCACTGGTGTATATAAGCTCAATCCTTACTGTACCACTCCAGAGAAACATACAGGCATGACGTGGTGAGAGGAAGGAGAAACAGAAGCATAAGGGGGTGAGGGAGGAGAAACACAGAGAAACCATTAAAGGTGGCATGATGGGATGAGGGAATAGAAAATGGGGAACAGAGAAATCTGGAATGAAGACCACCTCTCCCTGTAGCCTTCCTCTTCTATGCCTGTTTCTCTCGTATGTCTGACACATGTATAAAAATAATAATTAAGAGATCTATTACTGCCGGTGCAAAAATAAAACAGCAATTTCACCTCAAGTCAAGTCAAGTCACCTTCATTTATATAGCGCTTTTAACAATATAGATTGTTTCAAAGCAGCTTTACAGTGATAATAGGAGATTAAAGTAACAGAAATTGTTTTGGCTTTACAGCAGCTCTAGAATAAAGTTATTTTCTAGCTAAAGTTTTGATTGATTCACTTCCGTCGCAACAATCATTAGTTATTAACTTAGGGGCCGCTAACACAACACCGTTCTAACAGAAAACCTTTAATACGATCCAGCCGGTCATTTGCACAAAATAGTGCCTGGTGGCTCGAGAACGCAAACCATGAAATAGGTTCCAAGGTACAAGCCTTGAAAAATGTATAATAGAGATTTTTTTATCGCTTCTGCGTAGCCACATGAACCGGAATTATCCCATCAACGCTTTATCTGTACAGAGGTAAAAGGAAGGAGGCCTTCACAGTGAAGAGACTACTTGACACTTCAGGACTGCGTTGTCGTCGTGTCCAGGCGCAGGTCCTTCATCAGATCCGGATACAGCCTGGATCCGGCGGACTGTGGTAAACCTTGGGATAAACCGAGAGACTAATATTAGCGTAGACGCCATCCTTCTTATGATGTAACAAGTACATCAGGATTTATGGGAAGTGCTCCCGGTTCCGGCTGACCTAATCTATGCAGCCTAACATTGAATCATAGAAGTCTACAATGTGTTATGTGTATGCATTTTTAGTCTAGATTTGAACTGACAGAGTGTCTGCTTCCCGGACAATGTTAGGAAGACTGTTCCAAAATGTTGGTGCTAAATAGGACAAGGATCTACCGCCAGCAGTCGATTTTGATATTCTAGGTATTATCAACTGGCCGGAATTTTGAGGTCGCAATAGACGTGACGGACTATAATGTGTTAAAGGCCCTTTCACACTGGACGCGTAACGAAAAAGCGAATGGTTCGCGTGCGAATAGTTTGTGTCAAAACCATTCACATCAGCCGCGAAGCGAATTTGCGATCTTTAGAGCTTCAACATTCCAAAACTTTCGCGCCGACAGCTGAGAAAACATGGACACTTCATCATCATCATCCAGTGAAGACGAGCTTTTCATTTTATTTAAAAGACAGAAAAGGGTAACACTTTACGGTAAGGGTACATGAATTATCATGAATTCAGGTATAAATTCATGAATGAATTAGGCATTAATTCATGCATTAATATCTCATGAATCATCAGGAACTAACACGAGTTCAACGTTTTTCATTCATGACTTCATGGATGAACAACACCTTAATTAAAACATTAACTAAGATGAGTACATCATCATGAATTATGATTTATTACGCATGATCATGATGTTTTCTTTGTTCACAAAAAAATGTGTCTTTACCATCCATTATGGATAAAGCTACAGTTATGGTACATGAATCATCATGAACTCATGCATAAAAAAAGCAATAATTCATGCATGCAAGACTACACTTCGAATTATTAATACAAAAATCCACATTACCTCATGCATGCATACAGGCTAGAACAGTATATCAATTAATGTGAGAACTGTTTTTCTGAATTATGATCTGAGTTTCCAAGCATGTTCATGTCTTCTTCATAGCCTGTAAATGGACAGACCCCAAAATTGGCCAATCACAGCAAATAGCACACACATTCTGTTAACATTCAAATACAGTCATCATTAACTAAGCATAATCTTTTAATGACTTCATCATGTGTGTGGCCCCTCAACTAAAGTGATGACTTGGTCTTTTGAAACACTGATGAACAATGTGTTTTCATTATGATCTGAGTTACCCAGCATGTTCATGTCTTCATAATAGCCTGCAGGTAAATGCAGACCCCAAAATAGACCAATCCCAGCTCATAGCAAATCAATTCTGTTGACATGCAGTAGTCATTATCAACTAAGCATTATCTTTTAATGACTTCATCATGTGTGTGGCCCCTCAACTAAAGTGATGACTTGGTCCTTTGAAACACTGATGTGAAATGTGCAATGACATGAATATGAACATGAACGTTCAAGCCTTTGCAAACAATGTACTGTGGACACAAATGGACTTTGATCTTAACTTTACTGCTTTGATCTCATGAGAATACGTGTGTAGCGTTTATACGCCCGTATAAATATAACTAATTATTATTCATAACGGATTATGATCAATAATTAATAGTTTAATTATTTTCAGAATTTACTGTAGCAGAATCAATAGTATGATAATTTATCAGTTCATCCAATGAACGGAAAGCATAAACAATTATTAATTCTAGGAAATATAATATCTTCCTGGCCAAGAAAGACTAATTCCCAGCTAACAGCTAAATTTAGAAATAATTCAAGGGTAAAAGCATAGGTAGCTTTAAATCGCAGTTCAAGACAATACATCTGTAAGCACATAACACAAGACAATTATCTTTAAAATATAAACAAGACTTTATTGATTATCCTAGAACACAAAACTAATATCTAACACAAACACACGCACACATACATTCATACGAGTTGCAGAAAGAAAGAGAGTGAGGAAAGAAATGAGTTTTAAGAGTGAGATGGTGAAATCCGCAGTTTCTATATGCACTTATAAGACTTGACCTGAACGAACCATCGATCATTAATTTAACCCTTCTATCGTTTCTTAGGCGGGTTATGCAATTTTATCAATATACACCAGTTCAGCTAAGAGTCTGGAGGCTACTTGCTTGTCCTTGCTTTGGGGTTCCCGTTTGTAGGTGTAAAGGGGTTCCCCGGGTCCGTTGCATGGCTGGTCTTCTCGTGCCTGGATAGATCTTGGACAGCCAGTCACGTGGTGTGTTGGCGCGGATGAATGAAAGTCTTTGAAGTTGGAAGCTGGTTTTGCAGTTGAAACGTTAAAACGAAACTTTGCAGCAAAACTTAACTTAGAACCGAGACTTTTAACGAGAAAATAAAACAAAGGACAAGAAAGGAAGGTGAAACGACTTAGATGGCTTGAATAAATCTGTTTTAACCCATGTTCTTCTGATCTTAATTTGGGTTCTTTGTCTCTACGCATCTACATGGTTACTATAACCATCGTCTGCTCCACCCGACTTGTTGTTCTGCCGAGACCTTTTTCGAGGGAGAGCCCGCCCGACTTCTGTTCTATTCTTCTAGCGCATTATTCTACTAAAGTCCTGTTCGGGTCTAAGGTTTTAAACTCCAATGTTTTGTCCCGCCTCCTGGAGGAATTTGGAATTCGGACAATAAGATACTATATGGTTATTTGAGAAGGGGGTCTTTTCTACCCCCCTTTTCTATATTTTTATATGAAAAGTCTCTTGTCTCTGTGGTTTTTAAGAGGTCTCAACAATGAGGTCATTCAAAGGTCTTCAAGAAGGGGGAAGTCTGTTTTACATCTCTGTCATGGGACCTTGGTCCTTAAGAAATACGTAGTCTGTTAGTCGCAGGGGTTGGGTGACCTCTTGTTAGGGCCTCTTGTTTCACCATTTCTGAACAGATCTGTTTTGCCAAATTAGAAAACATTGACAATGTTCTTCCTTTAGTTAAAAAGGTCCTTCCGGTTGCAGATTCTCTGCAGCCTTTGGCTCTGGGTCTGGTGATTTGATTCTGGAATGTGAAGACTCTTTGTAGGATTATGTATGAACAGTCACCTAAAAGCTTCAATTGTGTTTGGTTCATTCTCGTTGTCGCTACACGTGTGTATTTTTACGTAAAGTGTAAGTTAGTTCTATCATACGTACATTTATTTACGTTTTATACACGCAGAAACGACTTATTGCATTCAACTGTCTTATCAATTAAGTTTTCAGTCGCATTTATTAATATAATACTCATAAATATGAACATTTTGCTCGTTTTGCCTGCATGGTGTTAAACAAGAATAGGCCAACACTTTAAAACCTTAAAAATACCTTCTTTACTCGTTTAACCATTTTTATTTACTGTGAGACACAAAAAGCGTTTTCTCCTATAAAACACAACATAAATTCACAAAAGACATAAATTTTATTAGTTTGATGTAATCCAAATCTTTAGAATCCATACGTTGTTTGCAAGAAACAGATCCAAATTCAGCCTTTTATCCAGTGATCTTCATCTCCATTTCTCAGCAGCGACCGTAAACGTCAAATCCCGCGCCGGTGATGAATTCAAATTTAAAAATTGCGCCCTCAAGAAGCGTTACGTCATGTTTTACGGCAGTGATATCAAACGCTCATTGGCTCTTCCCTGCTTCGTCACAGATTGCGACATGCCGTGTTTCAGTCTGTGACGGTGTACTACATAGACATCGGCACTGTCCCAAATAGCGCACTTCATGCGGACTTTTGGTCTCGTGGACTTAAATTGCGCGTGCTCGCCGAGTCTACGAGTCCGTAGGCCGTCCCATTTAGCATTTTAACGCTCTGAAGTGTGCTCAGCAGCGCCCCCTTTGTACCCTTGAAGCGGTCTTCCGCGAAGCCCGCATAGATGCAGGCTCCACGCACTTTAACTACCCAGGAATCCTTGCAAAATGCCAATCCGAAAACGGATGGGAGGAGATTTCGCACACGGACTGTTAACATGGCTTTATGATATAGGCGTACATTTTACCAGTTGTTACTTACAGTTTATACAAACATTATCGACCAGTGGTTGATATCTCAAACATAATAATAGCGTGTTAAATAATACGATCGCATTATCATTCATTACATAAATAGAACCGAATGTCATGGCTTTACTGAGTCATATAAACGTAGTATGAATATTGAAACCTATACATTTTTCTTAAACTCGTTTACATTTTAATTTTGTGTTAAAATTGTACATTATGTATTATTATGTACAACTGTATTGATCATTTACATAACCATGACATCTATTCTAATGCCCAGGTGGCATATACAATTATAGAACTGTAAAAGCAGGCTGTGTAGTTCACATGGACATAAGATTTGGGAAAATAAAATAAATCCTGTTCTCGATGAAATATAATTTTTTTTAATGATATTTGTGATATTTTTCTAATAAAGGGACTGATGACATGACCTTTAAGTTTATTCAGCTTCAACGTCTGAGCTGAGACCTTCTTCCTGTTTCCGGCGTGACGATCGAGTCTGTCCCAAAAATACCTCTCAATGCGCCCTCGCGGACTCGCGCTAAGGGCCCTATAGGTCTGCACTACATGACGTCACCGAAGTGTGGACTCTGAGGAAGTCCACAAGTCCGGAGTGTGCCATTTGGGACAGGGCCATAATAAATACATAGACGCCCTATTGGCCCCTGGAGCGCACGTCAACGGCGCCGCCATATTGCGGAGGGCAACTTTCCCATACTTCTCATAACGAGAATTGAGAAAAATGCCTGTTTCGTGTGCTGCTTGGGGCTGTACAAATCGCCACACAACTGAAAACTGGTCTCGAGGGATTATCTTTCACAAGCAGGACTGAACATTGGTTTCTGGTTGTATTTGGTCATGATATAAATAGTAACGTTTAAAGGAGAAAGGCCGCGAAATTTAAAAATACTACCGTTATTGTGTCACGAAATGTAGTTTTAATAGTTTTTCAGTCGACAATGTAGTTGTTTATAGCCGAAATCTGTGGTTTATTTATAAAGATAGCGACTATTTAAAAATTTGATCTGACGTTTTCGGAGTTGTGAGATCCGGGCGCTCAACGAGCGCTCAGCGCTCATGTGCCCCGCATGGTGCTTTTGATGTTTGACGCTGGCTCTGATGTCTCTAGTCTAGTGGTTAAACATGAGATATAATTTGTCTTGTGTAACTTGTATCTAACGGGCGATCTTTGGTCTCACAAAAAGAGACAGGGCTGTGATGTGACATTTTATTTTATATAGCCTATGTAGGAATATTTTAAAATATAAATTATTTTATACATTCTCTTCGTTGTATGTAGGTACTTATGATATTATATAATTATACTATTCATTACAATTTAATTTGCTGTATACTGTTTTTTGTTTTTTGTTATTGACTAAACTATTTACTATTACTTCTCACTTTATCTTATATTTACTATTTGCATTGCACTGTAGTTGTACCATATCATAAAGGATCCAATCGGGTCAATCACAGAAATTCTTTCCCCACAATAAGAAAACTTTATTTAATTTAATGTGAAAATAAATTATATCTCAGTATTGGGATCTTCACAATTCTTATCCAAGAATAAAAAGCCAGATACATGACAAGCCTGAGCTTTGACAATTCGTTATTAAAAAAATATATATTTTATAAGTCTAACTTTCGAGATTTTAAATAACTAGAAATGGAGCTTATTGTACACCACGTACAAACCACTGAAATCGGTTGATAAATGTTTTTTTTGTTTGTTTTTTTTATCCAGAAAAACCGCAGCTCACCGTTTACTTGCATTTGATTACAGTGCAGTCTTGCCGTCAGCAAAATGGCGGACGCGTTGACGTATCGCAGCAACGTTCCAAAGCGGCCAATAGGGCGTCTATGTATTTATTATGTCTATGGTGTACTAGTACATTTGAAATGGAAAAGCGCGCGCGCCTTCACAGAGCGAACTGAAGCCGGATTAACATTTTCATGGATTATTAACTTAAATAACTTAAATCTGCTCTGTACCTCATACAAAATTATAATACTGCCAGAGAGGACTGCGACTCCAACACATCATCATGTGAACGACTTTTGGTACCGGTTTTGACATTTTCGCAATAAATAAATAAATTATTGTGATTATACTTGTCTGTCTGTTATGTTTTTCTTCATAATTGTAGTTTAACGTTACGTAGTTTTAAGGAATGGTTATCGGTAGGATTAGTGGCTCAAAATATATTTTAATGCTATATTGTTAATAAAACTGCCATTTCTCTACACATCTCTGTCCATTACGTTTTATCCTTTTTATATTCTGTATAAAATGGGTATGTTTAGGTTTGGGAATAGGGTTAAGGGATCTTACATTTATCTATAAAATGCATGGTAAAAGAGAAATTATACAGATATCTTTATGATATGGAATATACGTAAATTTGTAGCTGTTAAATCGTAATAATGTTACGTTTAAATGTTGCAGATATGTCCATATTATACGTTTCAGCCTCTATCCAAACGTACAAAATAGTACGTTTTCTATCTTTGAAAATAACGTATTAATACCTACGTATTAACAATGAGACCATGCTGTTTATTCTGAAACAGTATACCAGTTAAATCAACAGCAATACTTGGGAAGAGACATGAACATGCTAGATAACTCGGATCATAATGAAAACACATTGTTCATCACTGTTTCAAAAGACCAAGTCATCACTTTAGTTGAGGGGCCACACACATGATGAAGTCATTAAAAGATAATGCTTAGTTGATAATGACTACTGTATTTGAATGTCAACAGAATTGATGTGCTATGAGCTGGGATTGGTCTATTTTGGGGTCTGCATTTACCTGCAGGCTATTATGAAGACATGAACATGCTGGGTAACTCAGATCATAATGAAAACACATTGTTCATCAGTGTTTCAAAAGACCAAGTCATCACTTTAGTTGAGGGGCCACACACATGATGAAGTCATTAAAAGATAATGCTTAGTTGATAATGACTACTGTATGTCAACAGAATTGATTTGCTATGAGCTGGGATTGGTCTATTTTGGGGTCTGCATTTACCTGCAGGCTATTATGAAGACATGAACATGCTGGGTAACTCAGATCATAATGAAAACACTTTGTTCATCAGTGTTTCAAAAGACCAAGTCATCACTTTAGTTGAGGGGCCACACACATGATGAAGTCATTAAAAGATTATGCTTAGTTAATGATGACTGTATTTGAATGTTAACAGAATTTGTGTGCTATTTGCTGTGATTGGCCAATTTTGGGGTCTGTCTATTTACAGGCTATGAAGAAGACATGAACATGCTTGGAAACTCAGATCATAATTCAGAAAAACAGTTCTCACATTAATTGATATACTGTTCTAGCCTGTATGCATGCATGAGGTAATGTGGATTTTTGTATTAATAATTCGAAGAGTAGTCTTGCATGCATGAATTATTGCTTTTTTTATGCATGAGTTCATGATGATTCATGTACCATAACTGTAGCTTTATCTACAATGGATAGTAAAGACACATTTTTTTGTGATCAAAGAAAACATCATGATCATGCGTAATAAATCATAATTCATGATGATGTACTCATCTTAGTTAATGTTTTAATTAAGGTGTTGTTCATCCATGAAGTCATGAATGAAAAACGTTGAACTCGTGTTAGTTCCTGATGATTCATGAGATATTAATGCATGAATTAATGCCTAATTCATTCATGAATTTATACTTGAATTCATGATAATTCATGTACCCTTACTGTAAAGTGTTACCCAGAAAAGAAGGTTTTGGGTGCACCCAATCTTAAAGAACAGAGAGTCTGAACCTAACCTTGTGCTATGCTAACCTTGTACAGGAGCTAAAAATTTATCATGGCCGGTTCCGAACTTACTTTCGAATATCTGTGGGACAATTTGAGGAGCTTGTTCAGACAGTGGCACAGCATCTGACGAGACAAACCACAAACTTCAGGGAACCAATCGATCCGGAGCAGCGTCTGGCAGTCTGCTTAAGGTGAGCTGTCCTCTTAAAATCATCAGGGGCTATGTTTACATGCAATCAAATAACGTTAAACAATCCATTAGTAATCAGATTGAAGTCTCAATTGGACCGAAAAGCCTTCATGTAAACACATCGATCCGGTTGGGCTCGATCCGAACGAAATTTCAATCGGATTGAAAGGGGTTGTTTATTCCCCGATCGAGAGAACATGTAAACACTTGATCAGATTGAAAACCGAAACTGAAAGGACTGCGCATGTGCAATGAAGTCGAAATAACGTAATGACGTATGCTACGCTGAACAAGCTGTCATACAAATGAGTGTCCCCCAGTCATTCTAAAATTTTCCTGTCATTGCGTCTGTGAAGTGGAGCAGGACAACGTCCCACCAGTCCTTGTTTCAGACTCTCATCCACAGACGACTGGTTTTGGGCATTTAAAAATATATTTGAAGCTTGTGACACGCACATCAACCCGATCACATGTTTAGCATTTATGTAAACACTAAGTTTTTCCATTTTACCCGCTTAGAAAAGCGTCACGTTTTATTTTGTGTCACCATATTTGGTCGTGTAACTATTTAAATAGGGAAAACATGGAGGTGTTTGGTCGCTTCTAACTTCATCTCTGTTTGGACCCTAATGAATGAACTGGGCTATAAAAGTGTCGCCGCGCGCCAGAGCGATTGAGCGCAAGCACTGAGACGAGAGAGGTATATCAACTCGTCTTAGTTAAGGGAATAACATGGTTTAATATGAAAAAACAGTGGAGTGTTCCTTTAAATGTAAATGTATTTCATGAAAGTAAATCTTGTATTTGTATATTTGTTAATAGTTTGTACTTTGATCATTTGAGACCTTTAAAGCCAGTGAAAAAACACCAATGTCTTGATTATTATTTATTTGTTGAGATGTAGCTATACAGTAACTAAACAAGAACAGACAGAACTTAAAGGACACAAAATAATAATAACTGACAACACAATATTAAAAAATAAACTTATAGGACAGTGTACCTTGACGGTCACCGTGATTTTGCCAAGTAAGACATGGTCCTGGATCAACATATGTTGTTGATCCTGGATCAACATTCCTGTCCCAAAATGTAGTCCTTACCCAATTCCTACCCCTAAACCTAACCCTACCCATAACTTTTCCCTAAAATCAGAGGGTAATGAAAGGTGAATAACACTGATGTTTAAGTACTTCATCCTGGTTCTAAGCCTAAACGTGACATAAACTGTAAAGTTGTCCCTCAAATCTGATTGGTTGATTGAAAAGTTGTTCCAGGATCAACAAAGATGTTGATCCTGGATCGTGTGGTACTTGGTGAAATCATGTTCACCGTACGTTGACGTGGACGGAAGGCTAAACTCCACCCCATGAACCATCTCCTGAATTTTAATTTTTAGCCAGGACTGCCACTCTGAAGGCAGCCTTCTCATGGCTGGGGCCAGGCTCATTAAAAAATTATACGTCTCATCTTTCTCCTCTCGCTGCCTGACTTTCTGGTCCTCCCTGGCCTCTTTCCTCACTAAATAATCCTCAAAAAAGTCCTTAGACTTCCTTTTCTGAGGAGGTGGACAGAAAGGCTCTCCCTCGCTCTCAGATGTGCCCTGACCTGCATCATCTACCGCCTGCTGCTCCTCCTCAAGATTGCTGCAGACCCTGTTCAAAAGCATTCTGTAAACTTTCCTGTGCCACCTCATTATACAAACTCTGTGTGGCAAAGTGGGTTTGGGCAGCTCTACTATATATGGAAGTGGGCGAAGCAATAAATTATAGCCACGTCCAAAACTCTGGTTGATATTATCTCCGACTACACCACCTGAGGAATTTCACCCCAAGAATTTAACAACCTCTAACTGAAAGGCACACGCAGATTCTAATCATGGGTGGAATCAGAGACAATGGTAGTCGTACAAAAGTTTATTCATTGTTAAAAAACAATAATTATAAAGGCATTGTCCAGCAATCACTCTCACATTTGTTAGATTCTATCGTTGGCAGCAGAGGAACCTGGGCTTACCAACAGGGGCAGTCTCAAGATATTACCCTTATGAAAATCACTCTATTCACAGTGCACACATACAGCAACTCATGTCAGAGAAGACCACGACACACAGTGAGGATGCCACCACCAAAAGGTCACTCGTCTGCCCCCAGGGTGCCCAGGTCCTTCCAACAAACAAAAAAAACAATAAGAGAGAATCGATATGCAAAGAAAACAAAATACAAAAATCACAAATTAATTAATACAATTCCCAGAAGGGACCAACCATTTGGTCCCAATCCAGTCATTACAAATCAAAAACCCAAAGAAAACAACAAAAGACACGGTATAAACTCAAATTAAATAAAGAGTCACTAAACAAAATAGTCAATTGAATTCGGCAGTGTAGCTCAACCCAACAGTGCTTTGAAAGCAACACATGAATTCACTTGTCACAATTGAAATGAAAACAAAAATACAAATTCAAAACTTACTTAACCATTGAAATCAATGAAAGAAAAAAACTAAAGAAACTGCAAGCACATCACTGCATCACTGAGCCTAAGCCCAGAAAGCTCACTTTAAAACAAACTCATGGAAAGCGTCACAGTCCCGTGCTAGATGCGGGATAATCAGTGGAAACAGAACAGCAGTCTATGATGAAGCACAAAGCAACCAGCACTTTATGATGAAGCAAGATGTTGGAGCAATCAGCACTTTAGGATGAGGCACAGCGCATAATACTCATTCGGAACGCCGCTATTTCCCTTAACGCGTGCCTAAAAAACAAAAACAGAAGGTGTTACTCTGCGATTCATTCACCCTTGGCTTCACGCTCGAGCAATATACTTACAGCAAAACATGCTATCCCCGGATCACTATCGCAAACTATGCGGTGGATGGAGCAAAACGTCTCCGACAAAGCTCATTGGCAGGAACGCAAATAGATCTTACACCACACGAAGCATACAGATTAGTCCGATACCCACTCAAAGCGACCCAAAAGCACCGTAGCACACAAACGCTTCTCTTACCTGTCTCAATTGTCCACATTCAACTCTATGGGAAGCACACACCCAGTAAACAGCACAGCCAGTAGATAAACAGCTTCAGCGGTGTTTACGGGCAACCCATTCAACAGTGCACTCCAGCAAAGAAAGCAGCAGGGCGCGAGGATGACGTCACGGCCCCGGAAAATGACGCACATCAATGAACTGGTAAACCCGAGCTCTTATACGCAACGGATGCCAGGCCATTGGCCAAACCTCAAACAAGTGGGAGGGGTGATAACCCATCCTGCCACATCTGTATTATTTTTCAACTTTTCAACTCACTGTATTTCAGAGAACTTAAAAAAAAAAAAAAAAGCTTATAAATCTGAATAACTGAACAGGCTACAGCTACCTTCTGAAAGAAGTAGAAGTCTCAAGGAAGCTCATGCACTCCATATACTTCCACCTCTTCCTCTGTTTTCTAGCCTGTCCACTTTTAGTTTCCTTTTCCTCTCTCATTTTTCTCACATAGGTGTCCCTGAGGTTTTTTCACAGTTTTTTTGTGTCTTCAACTAAACAGTACGTTTTTTAATGTCAATGCACATTACATGTAAACACGAAGTAACAAGTTAAAATCATTCGACTAGAAACTGTAGATATCACACAGTATAGTATACTAAAAGCAGCCCTAAATAGTCTCACTACATTTTGTTACATTTTCAAAAGTAAACACGGCCTCTGTCTCTATCTTTGATGATAATAGTGTTAGCTTTCTATCCTAAATATAGTTTAGCCTGCTAGCCTACACAGCACAGGACTATACAACGACTAAAACTATCACACAACATACTCACAGTCGTGATAACCGAGTTGGTTGGCAATGCTACGCCACACATTATCTTTCAATTTGTTGTCCTTGTAGTTTTTATTCATTTTGTCAAACAAAACGGGGATTTGTCGACACACATGCAATCAGAAGATCCGTCATTGTTGCTGTGACGTCACCTTTGTTTCCCTGTATGTGATTGGCTGAAGCCTTTTCTGTCGCCGCAAAAGTAAAAAAAAATCAACATCGAAGCGAAAAAAATAAAAGTAGTTTTTTCGCTGCAGCAGATTCGCGTTCGGTGTGGAAGCACTCATTACACAAACAGCTGATCAAAAAATAAAACCATCGCGCGAATTATTCGTGCGTCAAAATCGCGTCCAGTGTGAAAGGACCTTGAGAGCTTGCTCAAGTACTGCAGAGCTAAAATATGTAGTGCTTTGTAAGTAATCAGCAATATTTAAAAATGTATACGATGTTTAATATCAATTATCAAGATTATCAAGAGTCTGTGCACTACAATATGTTAACATGCTTTAATGTTTAAAGAATACATAAATTTTAACATATTGTACATTATTGTAGATCCTCTATGTCCTGTCTATCTAAAACATTTCTAAAACAAAGGCCCTCCTTCCAAAAGTGCAGTGTGCTCTGATTGGCCAGCTGACCCAGTGCATTGACAAACGTGTGTCTGAAATGTAACGCCTCGTACCATAATCACAAGCTTCAGCATCCAAAGCAATTATAAAGACAGATAATATTGTCGTCAGTTTTGCCATATTTATTTGTATGTATTTACAGTACACACATGGCCCTAATTGGAAACCAAGTTGGTAAAGCATTGAGCTAGGTAGATCAAGACCACCGTGCGATTTTGCACGATGCAATACTGAAAACTGGCTCTTGGGCGCTTACCGCCCCAGATAAATTTAGAGATTGAATTCATATCTTTGAAGAATTTAGAGGGAGGAAAAGAAGGGAGCATTGAAAATAAAAAGGTTACTCTAGGTAAAATGCTCATTTTAACCGTGCTGATTCTAGCTTGCATTGAAATTTTTAAGTTAGCCCAACACTGTATATCCCACTAAATTTTCTGACCAATTTCATAAAAATTTGTCTGAGCAACCCTAGACAGGGAATCAACAATTGTGATACCAATATGAGTACATGAATTAGCAAAAAGATAAGACCATTAGGAAGAGAAGTTGCTTTAGTAATACTAGCGAGGGGGGCGTGGTTTTGCGAAGTCTGTAGCGGGAGAGAAAGGAGGGAGCTGCGTGGTGAGTAAGTAGGTCAAGTGCAGATGATGAACACCTGTGTCTGATTGCAGTGGAGAGACCGCATATAAGCCGGCGGGAATGAGAGATTGGGAGAGAGGACTCGGGACTCGTACACAACACGCGAACTGAGAGCTGGTACAGCGGAAAGAGTGTTCGTCTGAGTGAACTGACAGCTGATTCAGCAGGAAGAGTGTTGTGTGAATGTTACTTTAGCCGAGGCTACGGTGAAGGTGCACGTGGCGCAACTTTTGTTTTCTTTTTGACATTTTGACTTAATAAAGTACAAATCCCAGTCACCCTGTCTTCTTCCTTCCACACATTTGAACCTTACTACAACTATTAAGTGCCATTAAGGTGCGTATCATATGCACGAGAAAACTGCGTAGCATATGCATGCAAAAACTATTTTTAGCGTATAAATGGCACGAGAAATAACATTCGTTGTAGGCCTATAGATACGCACTTTCATGAGATTGGGCGGAATGCGCAGCGCTGCTCTTTGAAACCCATTAATTTCAAGGATTTCCAAAGAAACAAAACAGCTACAAGTGTATGCACTATGCAAGCACTATATACAGAATTCACCCTATTATACTTTATCAACACAAATTGATGTCAAACAGCAAACAGCCATCCCCAAATAGTCTATAGCTTCATAGGCTGTCTTTTGAGTTCACTTGAACAAGGGTTAAATTACTACAGGCTACAGAAGAATAGCCTACCATAATTCCTCCGTTCTATTAGGCCTAAGACATCGAGAGTCACGCAGACCTATAACAACACAGCCACAACACATAATTGGGAATAACATGCCTTACCTTAACACAGAATGGATTTCAAGGACTTTGCGCGCAGATCAATGGCCTCCAACGTTTATATTTTTTCTACAAACTTTGAGTTAACATGTACTAAACATGATTGGAATTTGCACCGCAGCGCCACCACACCTTGATGCTCATGACAAGAATAGCATGTATAGTTATCTTTGAAGTGAATTAGGTTTAAATCGCCGTCATGCATGAATGAATGATATTTTTGCTATTTTACACATAATACTCCACGATGATCACATTACACAAAACTGAAATTGCACGTCAAAATAAAACATTGTCAATATTTTTTGAGACCCCCCAAAATTTCACGAATCATGTTTTCAGGGGAGCCCATGTCTTATTAAGGGGAGTCGAGCTCGCCTTAGGGAACATGCGTCCGTCTTGTAACTTACTAGGCTGTCCGTGGCAGGCAGTTCGTGGACGCTGCACGCCGCCCCCTAGATGATTTTTGGGGGGCCCGGGGCCGCCATGGGTCCATCTGCCCCACCCCCTGAGGCCCTGGGACTTTGTCCCCCGCTCCTAGCCCCCCCGGGGGCCCCGCTAGGGGGCCCCAAAGTACCCCCTGGTAAAGTTGCAAAATGCTGCAGTTCGGGGAATCGCCACAAGGCGGCAGCACGCCATCCCACGGGCAATCTATTTGACGGGCGTCAAATAGGTTGTGGTATGGCGTCCACGAAGCGCCTATTTGTCCCTTAGCAGCCTAAATGAACAGAACCTTCCAACGAAGAGCCTAAAGTGTCACCTAAGTGACTACTCTTCATCGTGGTCTTCATCTCGTCCCATGAACAGCCTATTTGTCTACCTAAGTGCCTATTCTTCATCATTATGTCCACGAAGCGCCTAAAGTGCCACCTAATTGCCTATTCTTCACCGTAGTCTTCCTCTCGTCCCACGAACAGCCTATTCGTCCACCTAGGCGCCTATTCTTCATTAATTCGTCCACAGAGCGCCTAAAGTGCCACCTACGTGACTACTCTTCATGGTAGTCTTCCTCTCGTCCCACGAACAGCCTATTCGTCCACCTAGGTGCCTATTTTTCATTAATTCGTCCACAGAGTGCCTAAAGTGCCACCTAAGTGACTACTCTTCACCGTAGTCTTCCTCTTGTCCCACGAACAGCCCATTCGTCCACCTAGGCGCCTATTTTTCATTAATTCATCCACAGAGCGCCTAAAGTGCCACCTAAGTGACTACTCTTCACCGTAGTCTTCCTCTCATCCCACAAACAGCCTATTCATCCACCTAAGTGCCTATTCTTCATTATTATGTCCACGAAGCGCCTAAAGTGCCACCTAACTGCCTATTCTTCACCGTAGTCTTCCTCTCATCCCACGAACAGCCTATTCATCCACCTAAGTGCCTATTCTTCATCATTATGTCCACGAAGCTCCTAAAGTGCCACCTAAGTGACTACTCTTCATCCTAGTCTTCTTCTCGTCCCAGGAACAGCCTATTCGTCCACCTAAGTGCCTATCCTTCACCATTATGTATGTGCCTTTCCTTCACCATTATGTCCACGAAGTGCCTAAAGTGCCACCTAACTGCCTATTCTTCACCGTAGTCTTCCTCTCGTCCCACGAACAGCCTATTCATCCACCTAGGCGCCTATTTTTCATTAATTCGTCCACAGAGCGCCTAAAGTGCCACCTAAGTGGCTACTCTTTACCGTAGTCTTCCTCTTGTCCCACGAACAGCCTATTTGTCCACCTAGGCGCCTATTCTACATTAATTCGTCCACAGAGCGCCTAAAGTGCCACCTAAGTGACTACTCTTCACCGTAGTCTTCCTCTCGTCCCACGAACAGCCTATTCATCCACCTAGGCGCCTATTTTTCATTAATTCATCCACAGAGCGCCTAAAGTGCCACCTACTTTACAGTTCATAATTATGCATCATTAGCCTTAAATGGATATGTCCACGGACAGCTTACAGGGACCCTGCCATATATGTTACAGGTGGGATCTTTTTTATATTTTGATGTCATGATTGATAAAAATGCATAAAAATGATTAAATATCGATTTTATGTTAATCTTTGGGGCCCCCTGAGCGATTTGCAGCCTTCAGAACCCAGAAATTCCACTGTCCACAACCAGCCTAAATTTTTCAATGGGATAGGTTGTAGGTGGGAGATTGGAGAAACTTGAAAATTCGACCAAAAAAATCTCAAAGGAACTTAGAGAATTTTTCAGTCAGATTTTCAAGTTTCTCCAAAGTCCCTGAAATTCACAGCACTGTCTGGGCACGTCCAGACGAGCACAGGAGCGCAGGTTTCAGCTCAAAATTCTGTCCAGAGGCTGAGATCTGGACGTCCAATCTACAACGTATCCCATTCAAAAATTTAGGCTGTTCTTGGACAGTGGAATTTCTGGGTTCAGAAGGCTGCAAATCGCTCAGGGGGGGCCAAAGATTAACATAAAATTGATATTTAATCATTTGTATGCATTTTTTCAAAATATAAAACAGCATCCCACCTGTAACCTATTTGACGGCCGCCCTATAGGCTGTCTGTGGACAGTTTAATATTATGAAGTTTAAGTAATAGCTGTTGCATAATTAATAGCTGTAATGTACATCAGTGTGTTGCATTGTGGTCCCTGTGTGGTGTACAGTAGTCTTTACCTAAAAAAACCACTGTAATTATGAAATATGACCTTTTCATGTACTGTGCAGGGGAAGCCTATAGGGGCTCTGTCGAATAAGTTACAGGTGGGCTCCGAAATTTGACCGGGTGTATCTCGGGGACCAAGCCGAGTTGGAGCTCCATACTCCGGGCATTGGTAGGTACCTTTGGGCCCCCCATGACCACAGAGTATGGAGCTCCAAGTCGGCTTGGTTCCTGAGTTATGCCCGGTCAGATTTGGGAATTTGACCGGGTGCATCTCGGAAACCACCGTGACTTGGAGCTCCATACTCCGGGAATGGGGAGGCACCCTTGGGCCCCCCATGACCCCAGAGTATGGAGCTCCAAGTCGGCTTGGTTCCTGAGTTATGCCCGGTCAGAGATGGGACTTTGACCGGGTGTATCTTGGAAACCACGCCGACTTGGAGCTCCATACTCCGGGCATGGGGAGGCACCCTTGGGCCCCCCATGACCCCAGAGTATGGAGCTCCAAGTCGGCTTGGTTCCTGAATTATGCCCGGTCAGATTTGGGAATTTGACCGGGTGTATCTCGGAAACCACCGCGACTTGGAGCTCCATACTCCGGGCATGGGGAGGCACCCTTGGGCCCCCCATGACCCCAGAGTATGGAGCTCCAAGTCGGCTTGGTTCCTGAGTTATGCCCGGTCAGAGATGGGACTTTGACCGGGTGTATCTTGGAAACCACGCCGACTTGGAGCTCCATACTCCGGGCATGGGGATGCACCCTTGGGCCCCCCATGACCCCAGAGTATGGAGCTCCAAGTCGGCTTGGTTCCTGAATTATGCCCGGTCAGATTTGGGAATTTGACCGGGTGTATCTCGGAAACCACCGCGACTTGGAGCTCCATACTCCGGGCATGGGGAGGCACCCTTGGGCCCCCCATGACCCCAGAGTATGGAGCTCCAAGTCGGCTTGGTTCCTGAGTTATGCCCGGTCAGAGATGGGACTTTGACCGGGTGTATCTTGGAAACCAATCCGACTTGGAGCTCCATACTCCGGGCATGGGGAGGCACTCTTGGGCCCCCCAAGACCCCAGAATATGGAGCCCCAAGTCGGCTTGGTTCCTGAGTTATGCCCGGTCAAAAACAGCATCCCACCTGCAACTTATTTGACGGAGCCCCTGTAGGACAGTATGATTTTATGCTAATTTTGCATAATTAATATCTGTAATGTACATCAGTGTGTTGTATCGTCTCCCCTGAGTGGTGTACAGTAGGCTTGACCACAAATAACCACTTTATTTATGAAATATGACCTTTTAATGCAATGTCCACGGCGAGCCTACATGGGCTCCGTCAAATAAGTTGCAGGTGGGACTTCAGTACATATGCTGAAATCCCCAATTCTTTACAGGGATTCACCGGCTGAAAATGTCTAAGTCGAAAACAGCATCCCACCTGCAACTTATTTGACGGAGCCCCTGTAGGCTCCCTGTGGACAGTATGATTTTATGCTAATTTTGCATAATTAATATCTGTAATGTACATCAGTGTGTTGTATCGTGTCCCCTGAGTGGTGTACAGTGGGCTTGACCACAAATGACCACTTTATTTATGAAATATGACCTTTTAATGCAATGTCCACGGGGAGCCTACAGGGGCTCCGTCAAATAAGTTGCAGGTGGGACTTCAGCACATATGCTGAAATCCCCAATTCTTTACGGGGATTCACCCGCTGAAAATGTCTAAGTCGAAAACAGCATCCCACCTGTAACCTATTTGACAGGACCCCTATAGGCTTCTCCCCGGACGGTTGAATTTTATGCAAATTATGCACAATAAATGTCTGTAATGTACATCAGTGTGTTGCATTGTGGTCCCTGTGTGGTGTACAATAGTCTTTACCTATAAAAACCCACTGTAATTATGAAATATTTATATAAGACCTTTTAATGTAATGTCCACAGACAGCCTACAGGGGCCCTGTCAAATAAGTTACAGGTGGGACTTTACTAACTGGATCCCACCTGTAACTTATTTGACAGTACCTGTAAGCTATTTGTGGACAGTTGAATTTTATGCAAATTTTTCATAATTATTTATTTTTATTTATTTATTTCAAGGATAGCCCCTTGAGATGAACCATCTCATTTTCGAGGGGGGCCCTTCTTTACAACAAACAAGATCATAATCAAAAATCATAAATAAAGTAAATACAACACAGGACTATTACAAACATTTAGATACATTGACATTCTCATTCATAAACACACACACTCAAACAATGCTCCCATAAACTTACTCTCATCCCATTTGTCCCATACCATCATCAAAAACAGGTCAATAAACCATCTGCGAAAAATGAAAATACACAAACAAGATATGGATATGCTTACAACCATCCATAAACCCATACAGATATCTAAATAAAAAAAATTTAAAAAGAAGAAAAAAAGGAATCAAAAACAAGAACATATTGTTTGAAGATAAGTAAAAAGAGATGATTTGAAAACATAAAAAGAGGTTATAGATCTGAGCGAATGTGAATCTGAATTTAAATGCACACTTTATTAATTCTGGGTGTATGAAAAAATAACTGATCCGTGTGCCTTAAATTGTACTGAGTGTTAAGAGGAATTAGGTAATATTTCAGGTATGAAGGGAAATTAAAATGAATGCATTTAAAAATAAGTAATGACCAATGAAATTGCCTCCTTGACTTGGGTGCCAGCCAGTTCAAAGACTCGTACAATTGACAGTGGTGAGTTCTGTAGGGACATCGAAGCACAAATCTACAAAGACTATTATATAGTACAGAAATAGGACGAAGATTTAAATCTGAGGTGTTCCCATAAATGGCATCAGCATAATCAAGTATTGGAAATAGTAAATGAGTAATAATTATTTTGCGAACCTGTTGTGAAAAGCAATCAGCAGAGCAATAAAGTGATTTCAATTGCCCGTATACTTTCTTGCAAATTGAGTCAATATGAGGTTTAAAGGAGAGCTGAGAATCAAGCCAGAGACCAAGATATTTATATTCTTCAACTTTTGTTAATGTTGTTCCATCTTGGAAACCAAGAGACCAATTTTTAGATAAAGGTAAAGAATTAAGTTGAGTGCAAAACAACATACTTTTAGATTTGCTCCTGTTCAATAAGAGTTTATTAGAAGAAAACCATTTCTGAACTAAGTTAAAGTACATTTGTAAAGAATGTTGGATTTGTAAAATGTCAGAACTGGAAAAGAATATTACAGTGTCGTCTGCATATAAATGAATTGAACAGTCTGAACAAATTTGCGGTAATTCATTAATAAAAATAGAAAATAAAAGAGGACCTAAAGCTGAACCTTGCGGAACACCTTTATCTATGATTTTAAAGCCTGACTGGCTGCCTTGAAAAGTAACACACTGACTTCTGTGATGAAGAAAATAATTAAAAAATAATAAAGAGTCAGAGGAATTTATCCAAAAGAAAATAATGATCAACCATATCAAATGCTTTGGTAATATCAATAAATATAGCTCCTGTCGGCATATTACTGTCAGATGCTGACAGTATGTCATTTGTGAATTTTAGAAGAGCAGTGGTGGTCGAAAAATTTGATCGAAAACCATATTGATGTGGAGATAATAGATTTTAGAAATGTCCTTAATGTATATAACACAGAATCGTATCTGACCTTCCTGTATGCATGCATATCTAATTAGTTTTGTCTTATTCTATGGGTGTAATTGGAGACTGGTCTGTAACTTCGAATCTTAAGTGTATTTCTAAAGAAAGATTACCTAACAGGATCACCTTCTGTAACTCTCCCTCTTGCTAGGTCATAAAACTTTATGACCCCCAAAAGGAATTCCAAGGGAATCACAGCTCCCACTTGAATTCTGATAAAGAAAGAGGAATAGACTCTGCAATCTTATATTTTCTATAAGTATAACCACTTAAGCAATGTATAAACATGAATTTGATCTTTCCTAGGTCATGGTAGCCGGTATTATGGCTTTATAGTCGTGTGAGTGAACATTAAATGTGTGTAATTCATATGAATGTAACTTTATGTTTCTTCTACTCTTTCCGGCCATTCTTGGTACCTGTTTGACCGTCTTGTTTTGACTAAACAAGTCATACATAGGATATTACAGTAAAATGTATTGTTCTGTGTGTACAATCTTTCTGGCTAGAAATGACAAAATTTTATACCATCATAAATTATCCTGACAAGACAAAGAAGAACTTTTCCCGCTCGAGATGCTCTAAGATGATTGGTTCACGTACGCAAAGCAGGCGTGAACCCCTCCTCTCCATAAGAGACTGACACAGAAGTTTCTCGGAGAGCACTTTTCCCTGTGAGAGGTTTCCGGTCCCATGGCTCCTTAGGGAGCTTTACGCCACGTTTCTTTTCTTTTCCTTTCTTTACTAAGTTTTATTTTCATATTCACCTCTCCTTCCACAAGGGAGATGAACTCTGAATTATTTCCTTGGTAACTTCACGTTCGGTGAACCTTTAAAACTTCCCGCGAGTCTGCTCGCCCCGGAAGACACGAGAGAACAAGCCTATAGCGCCGAAGGACAAACACGCACACGACTCTGCGTTCCTCAGCAACACAAAGAGAACCATACGCAAGTATAGGTTATTGATTTGATTTGATTGATGTGATTTCTTGTTGCCTCTCTAAGGGTTACGTTGTCTGTGATTTTTGCCATGCCGCGATCACCCCGGTGATCTCTCTCATCCTGACCGTTAGTTTCACTTTCGCATCCTCTTACTCTCTCTCTCTCTCCCTCGCTCTCTCTCTCTCTCTATTTCTTTCTCTCTCGTTCTCTCTCCCTCTCTCATCCTATTGTAAATTCGTGTTTGTAATGTTTTCCGTTTTGTCTGTTCCGATTGTATATACATAATTACTCTATGTGAATCGTAGTTCAATGTATTATTTGTTCCGTTTCGTTGTCACTCCGAGTTACGTCGGATGACGACGAATGGGGTTTCGCTTAGAAAGCCTATCAACTTTGAGTATTGCAAAACGAGCCAATGGCAAAGAAATGCCATGGGTCTGCGGAATTTGCATGACGTAACTCCGCCCCACCTCGTGGGTATAAAAGGAGGAAGTCAGCAACAGCAGTTTATGTTTTCGCTTCGGAGCCAAGTTTATTCTTCTCTCCACAAGCCATCTCTGAATTGTCAGCTTCACAAACGAGTGCCTCGAGTGTTGGTGTGACGGCGATCTACGGCGAGAGCGTGCTTCCTGCTGATCTGCTGCAGTGATCTGCCAGTCGGCGCGTTTCTCCCCGGGTGCTTCAACACTTGAGTTTTCTCACTAAAAGAGCTTACACGCGGCACGTCTTTTTAAAGATGCCTCGCCCGTGTACTTCTGGTTTCTCTCTGTGGGAACATGACCATCGCGTCATTACGGTCGAGACTCGGTGAACTCGCAAGAGTGAGAGTCCCCTCATCCACCCCCCGTCCTGCGGCTGGTGGCCAGGGTGACCTGAGGGTGACGGTCTGGAACAAGGCGCCGACTATGTGTCCGCGACCCCAGCCCCCCTCTTCAATGACGGTGCCCGCTAGCGAGCGGCCGATTCCCGCGGGTCTACCCTCTGGTGGCCCGCGTGTTTCGGTTGAAGCTACAGAGGATGATGCCATGTCTGTTGCAGCATCACTAGGTGGGTTTGATTCTTCTGGAAGTGAGGGCTCGTCACAGCTGCCACCTTCCTGTGTGCATACGGCTGTGCTCGAGTCTGATCCGGAGATGACGGCCATGCTTTCCCGGGCAGCCGCGAGCATCGGGCTTGAGTGGAGGCCTCCACCCTGTCCTGAGCGCTCGCGACTTGATGATTGGTTTTTGGGTAAGGCCGCCGACCCTCGTCCTCGGCAAACCCCAATACCTTTCTTCCCGGACGTGCATGATGAGATCTCGAAGTCCTGGAAGACCCCGTTGTCTTCTCGGGACCGCTCGTTGATCTCATCCGCCTTTCCTCCCCTCGATGATGCAGCCGCCCGTGGGTACACTGGGCTCCCCCCGGTTGAACGCTCTGTTGCCATGCAACTATGTCCTCAGAGTGCTTCTTCTCGTGGCGAGCCTAAGCACCCATCCAAGGCCTGTAGATTTTCGTCTACTCTGGTGGCGAAGTCTTACAGAGCAGCGGGACAGGCGGCTGCGTCACTGCATGCTATGGCCACTCTGCAGGTCTACCAGGCCCAGATGCTCAGAGACATGCACGAGGGTAGGACAGACCCAGGGCTCTTTGATGAGCTGCGCGCCGCTACCGACCTCGCTCTACGGGCGACGAAGGTTACCGCGCGCTCCCTGGGTCTGGTGATGTCCACAGCCGTGGTCCAGGAGAGACACCTGTGGCTGAACCTGGCTGACATGCGGGACGCGGAGCGGACCCGTCTGCTTAACGCCCCCTTGTCCCAGGCCGGCCTCTTCGGCGGTGCGGTTGAAGACTTTGCCCAACAGTTTTCAACCGCCCAGAAACAGACCGAGGCCATCAAGCACATTCTGCCCCGCCGGCCAGCTGCTGCCTCCACCCAGCCGGCCGGGCAGAAGCCTCGTCCTGTTTCCCGCCGAGGGCGCCCTCCTGCGGTTCCCGCCCCTCCCGCCCGGCCCACGCAGCAGCCTCCACAAACCCGGGCCGGTCGCGGAGGAAGCCGCAAGAAGGCGCCACAGCCCTCATCCCGCCCCCGCTAAACGCCGGGCCAAGCGGCGCTCCTGAGACGGGCTGCTCAGGGAAGATGGTCGTTTTTCAGGAGGTGGTAGCAGGACCACTCCTTCCCCCGGTGGAGGGCCGGGGGAGAATCTTTTGTTCTCCGCTCCCCGCTGCTCACCCACGGGTGGGCAGCACCCTAAAGTGGTTAAAGACAGAAATGACCCTCTCTTCCCTGAGCCCACAGAGTTCTCGGGCGACACAGAATGCCGCCCACAAGCCGTGCTCTCCTCGCCCCCCTCTGTCCCAGAGGCGGTTGACACGGCGTGCCGTCCCCGGACCGCTTCGCCCCTGTCCCCCTCTGTCGCCAGACCCCTGGCAGAGCAGGCCCCCGCGGGACGATCAGCCTGGTCCTCCCCTGGCCCCCTCTGCCAGGGCGCGGTTGCTAACTGTGCCCCCACACCGGGCCGCTATGCCGTCCACGTCTGGGCCAGTTACTCCGCTTCGCTGCCCCTCCGGGGGGACGCCTGTCGTCCGCATGATCCCGCTGGTTCAGTTCCAGGGAGCCTGGTTAGAGCTTCCCCGTCTGTCCCGCTGGATCGCGCGCACCATCAGGCTCGGCTATGCGATTCAGTTCGCACGGTCTCCTCCCCGCTTCAGGGGAGTCCGCTCCACTTTGGTCGGTGGCATCATCATGAGAGCAGAGATTGCCACCCTGCTGGCGAAGGGTGCAATCGAGACTGTCCCTCCAGCCGAGATGAGGTCCGGCTTCTACAGCCCTTACTTCATTGTCCCCAAGAAAAGCGGTGGGTTACGGCCAATCCTGGACTTGCGCGTGCTGAACCGCTCCCTTCACAGGCTGCCGTTCAAGATGCTCACCGCCAAACGCGTTTTCGAATGCGTGCGGCCCCGGGATTGGTTTGCAGCGATCGACCTGAAGGACGCCTACTTCCATATCTCCATTCTTCCTCGCCACAGACCGTTCCTACGGTTTGCTTTTGAGGGGCAGGCATACCAGTACGCGGTCCTCCCTTTCGGGCTGGCCCTGTCTCCTCGCATCTTCACAAAGGTCGTCGAGGCTGCCCTTGTTCCCCTTCGGGAGCATGGGGTCCGCATCCTGAGTTATATCGATGACTGGCTGATCCTAGCTCACTCTCGAGATCAGGTTTGCGAACACAGGGACTTAGTGCTCCGGCACCTAGCTCGTCTGGGCCTTCGGGTCAACTGGGAGAAGAGCAAACTTTGCCCCGTGCAGAGGATCTCTTTTCTCGGTATGGACATCGACTCGGTCGCCATGTCCGCGCAGCTTACGAGCGAGCGAGCGCGCAGTCACTGCTGACTTGCCTGAGACATCTCAGGAGCAAGAATGCGGTTCCACTGAAAACGCGTCCACGAGACACGTCTATGCGTTGAAGTGGAACCTCTTCGTCGACTGGTGCTCTTCTCACCGAGAAGACCCCCGGAGATGCTCGATCAGCGTTGTGCTTTCCTTCCTTCAGCAAGGGTTGGAGCGAAGGCTGTCTCCCTCCACCCTTAAGGTCTATGTTGCCGCCATTGCCGCACATCATGACCCCGTCGAAGGTAAGTCGGTAGGGAAGCACGACCTGGTCATCAGGTTCCTGAGAGGAGCGAGGAGACTATATCCTCCTCGCCCTCCTCTCGTTCCCTCTTGGGACCTCTCAGTGGTTCTAACTGCCCTGAAGAGTACTCCCTTTGAGCCTCTGCAATCAGTTGAGCTTAAGTTCCTGTCTATGAAGACAGCGCTCCTGGTTGCACTGGCCTCCATCAAGAGGGTAGGGGAACTGCACGCATTCTCCGTCGACGAAGCGTGCCTGGAATTCGGACCGGCTTTCTCTCACGTGATCCTGAGACCCCGGCCCAGATATGTGCCCAAGGTTCCTACCACTCCCTTTCGGGACCAGGTGGTGAACCTGCAAGCGCTGCCCCCGGAGGAGGCAGACCTAGCCTTGGCACTGCTCTGTCCAGTACGCGCTCTTCGCGCCTATGTAGACAGGACGCAGTGTTTCAGGACCTCAGACCAGCTCTTTGTCTGTTATGGTGGGAAGCTGAAGGGAAAGGCTCTCTCCAAGCAAAGGTTGTCTCACTGGATAGTGGACGCCATTGCCTTGGCATACCAGCAGCAAGGTCGACCGTGCCCCCTTGGTGTGACGGCCCACTCCACCCGGAGTGTGGCATCCTCTTGGGCTCTAGCGCATGGCGCCTCGCTAACAGACATCTGCAGAGCTGCAGGCTAGGCGACACCTAACACATTCGCCAGATTCTATAATCTCCGAGTGGAGCCAGTGTCCTCTCATGTACTCGCTTCAACTAGATAGTACCAGACCCGCTCAGATGTCTTCGCTGGCTCGCCATTCCACTCGACGGACTGGATACGTGCGATATTCTCCTCAGGTGAGCTTTTCCGAAAGCCCTGAGCTCCTCCAGCACTCCTGACGTCGGCCCCAGTGTCTCTTGCCTGCGCGTCGGCTAGGTGCCTCCCGTGTGCATGGTCCCTCCCCTGAGCGACCCCCACATGTGTATTCCACTGTAAGCCTCTCTGAGCATGTGTCTTTCCCTTGGCAAGCCACCTTGCCACCCCTGGGGTTGAAATATTCCACCTGCGGCTGGACACCCCAGTGTTCCCCATATGCATCCTTTGGGTCATATGTGTATTCTCTAAGTCCCCCCCCCCCCCCTCTGGGTTGGCATTAATTGCATACTTCCCCTAGCTTGGGATATGCTTCCCAGTGTACCTTGGTATTCCTGTGTTAAATGGAGTCCTTCGTCCAGCCTTGACAGGGATCTTGATTTACGCAGGGCACTGGAAGACAGCTGAGAAGGTGGCGTGATTAGACTGGTAACCCCATTCGTCGTCATCCGACGTAACTCGGAGTGACAACGAAAGGGAACGTCTACGGTTACGTATGTAACCCTCGTTCCCTGAGTAGGGAACGGAGACGTTACGTCTGCCTGCCACTTTCCGCTGTACCGCGGGGATCGCCTGAGCTCAGTCTTGGCTCCTCAGCGAAGAAACATAAACTGCTGTTGCGGACTTCCTCCTTTTATACCCACGAGGTGGGGCGGAGTTACGTCATGCAAATTCCACAGACCCATGGCATTTCTTTGCCATTGGCTCGTTTTGTAATACTCGAAGTTGATAGGCTTTCTAAGCGAAACCCCATTCGTCGTCATCCGACGTAACGTCTCCGTTCCCTACTCAGGGAACGAGGGTTACATACGTAACCGTAGACGTTTTGCATTTATTAAAGCCATTATATTCATGATTGCTTACTGTCTAAAATGCTAATTTTTACAAAGTCAATGAAATGTTCGATCCTTTGGCTACAAAAAGCTTTATTATTTACTACGTTGAGTAGTTTAATTTTATAAACACAGGAAAATTAATGTTCACGGCCAGAAAGTTAATATTTCTTGGAGTTTATAAGAAGTGATAACGTTTATTGGGAAGTTGATGAGTTAATCTTACGTCTGTTTGCTGGACAAACAGATTGTTCGATTGCTAAATTAATTCCATTTAAGGTTATCTCATATAATCGATCTGTAATAAGACTATTGATATACTAATGACGAACCATAACCCATTATGGTGATCATTCATATATACAATCGATCTATTTTCAGCTTCGATAATTTAACTGTAATATGCAATATATTAATCATTCATGATTAATTATTAAATTCCCTATATATAATTTGAGCTAATTTAATGTAAGACTCATTGTCGTTACAATAAGGTGCATTAGGTAACTTTATTTAATGTATTAACTAACATGAACTAACAATGAGCAATGCATTTGTTACGCTATTAGTTAATCTTTGGTAATGTTAGTTAATAAAAATACAGCTGTTCATTGTTTGTTACAATGTTGTTAACAGATACAACCTTTGATTTTAAATAATGTATTAGTAAATGTTTAAATTAATATTAACTAAGATTAACAAATGCTGTAGGAGTATTGTTCATTCTTAGTTCATGTTAAATAAGATAGTTAACTAATGTTAACTAATGAACCTTATTGTAAAGTGTTTCCAATATTTCCTATGATAAGTAGTTTATTTTCATGAAAAATTAATTTAACAAAGAGACCTTCAAAGTGCTGAGGATTCTCACTTGGCACTACAAGTTCTGCAGTCAAATTTGAGGATACATATGTTAAAAGGCCCCCACCTCTTGTGCCCCTGTCTTTCCTAAATAGAACATAGTTGTCAAGTTTGATTTCATCATCAGAAATATAACTGTTTAACCAGGTTTCAGAAAGAGTAATTATATGTGGTTTATTATAAGTGAGCCAGGCTTTTAATAAATCAATTTTAGGTGGCAAACTCCTAATATTCAAGTGAATAACTAGTAAACCTTTAGCATTAGAAGTCATTACTCCTGAATAATAGGATAAATGTACACATAATGCGTAAGCAAAAATGAATATAAAGCATCAACGCAGATTATAGTATAATACATTAGTAGGGTAGGTGATGAGAAGGACAATAGGAGAGCAAAACAAACACACACATACACACACATACACACACACACAAAAAAAAAAAAAAAATACAAAGAATATACATAAGTGTGTACAGAGTGTACAGCTCTTACTGCATGCCCCAATAATGAATATAATAGAATAACAATTCTAGGTCTATTAATGCTATAGTAGTAGCGTCATTAAGACTGAATGAAATCATCAAATAGCAAAACATATAAATAATAATAGTACTGATCAAAAATAAAAATAGGAGACTGTAGATTCTATAATATTTAATGTGTTCAGACATACAAACTATTAATTGCCTATACAGCGTATAGGTATCCATTCCTTCCCATTTAGATAGCATAAACGAACCCATCTTTTAGCGTTACGCCATTTTACGGCAATTGCGTCAAATTATACGGCAAACAATAGTAAGACTGCTCACAAATCACAACCAAGCTCCCAACATTGATTTGCAAAAAATAAGAAACAAAATGAAAGCAGCCACTCAAACAGCATTTATGCCAGTAACAACACAAATGTTAAATAATAATTTGAGTGCCAATCCGGCAAGCTAAAGAGTTAGATAGTCCATCAACAAGCTGAGTGTAGCACTATTTACGCTAGCCTTCGATCGCTAACTTTAGGCTGTCATATCAGAGTCAATGGAGGAGTTCATAACAGAGAGTTCACCAAGGAATTCCTCAGCTTCCTCATGTGAATGAAAGAATTGTGTCTTACCAGCAAAGGCAACTCTCAGTGTGCAAGGATAGATCAGTGCATATTTAATGTCCCGATCACGGAGCTTTTTCTTAATCGCATCAAACCCTCGGCGTCTCTGGACCAAACCTGCGGAGAAGTCCGGATAAATAAGGACACAAGATCCTTTATACTGTAGGGGCTCCTTATTCTCCCTGGATAGTTTCATTATTTTGAGCTTATCCTGGAAATAATGGAACTTTACCAAGATCGGCCTAGGACCCTTGACTCTGGAGTTGTTTTGGATACCTGTACGATGACAGCGCTCAATCACCAGAGGAGTGGGGAAATTCTCTTCACCTAGAAGTTGTGGAATCAGATGTCTCATGAAACCAAGGATATCTCTAGTCTCTGCCCTCTCTGGAATGCCAATGAATCGTAGATTTGAGCGTCTGCTTCGGTTCTCAGCTTCCTCAGGCCATGGTTTCAGGTCAGTGTTTTCCTTTTTGAGCACTTTCACACATTTGACCAGATCTGTTATATTATCCTCGTTTGAGCTAACTCTCTGCTCAAGCTCGATGACCTGCTCTCCAAACACTTGAAGCGATCCATCTAATTTGGTCAGATTGGCTCCAATTGAGTAAATTTTGGCATCCATGTGTGAAATCATATCAAGCTTCATTTGATGCATCATGTCCAAAATGCTTTGGAGAGTAATTGTCTCGTCACCCATTGAGAGACCAAACTCTTTCCACTTACTCAAAAGAAAAGGATATGGTCCAGTAACTAGATGGTTTAGAGCTGACGATTGGTTTAGTTTGCCTTTCTTACTAAACCACTAGTAGATCATTGCACAGAAAGGGGAAATATATGTCACATTAATCTTAATAAGCAAATTGTAGAGGCAGCAGACTGCAGCTTGTAGCACAAACTCAAAACACGGCGGCCAATTAATAGCTGTAATGTACATAATTATGTGGAGCTTTGTCCCCTGCATGGTGTACAGTAGGTTTCACCTCATAAAACCACTGTAGTTCTGAAATATGACCCATTAATGTACTGTCCGGGGGAAGCCTATAGGGGCTCTGTCAAATAAGTTGCAGGTGAGCTTCAAACTTTGAACGGCTATAACTCGGGGACCCGGCCGCCTAGCAACACCAAACTCGGGTCAAAGTAAGGTCCCCAGGGGCCCTCTCCAACGCGCCCTAGCCCGTGCTTCTAGCGCCCCCACATGCCGAGATACGGGGGCCAACAGGAAAGGGTGCACTTCAGAAGGAAGGGTCCCAGAGGCTCGGGACTCTGGGGTCTGAGAGGGCCCCTAGGGGCCCCTCACCGCCCGGAAGGACGATCCGCTGGGACTCTTCCTTTCCGAGATAGAGACCGTTTTGTCCAAAAGTCCCTTATGTATAACGGGGTGTATCTTGGGAGTTAAGCTGAGTTAGAGCTCCAAACTTCGGGCATCAGGGGGGCCCATCGGGCCCCTTCTGACCCCACCATCGCCAGCTCCTGGGACCTTCCGTTTCCGAGATACGGCCACTTCCGGTCCAAGTTTGACCGGGTGTATCTGTATCTTGGAAACCACGCCGACTTGGAGCTCCATACTCTGGGCATGGGTAGGGACCCATGGGCCCCCCATGACCCCAGAGTATGGAGTCCCAAGTCGGCCTCGTTCCTGAGATATGGCAACTTCCTGTGGAACTTTGACCGGGTGTATCTCGGAAACCACCATGCAAGTCCCACCTGCAACTTACTTGACGGAGCCCCTGTAGGCTCCCCGTGGACATTGCATTAAAAGGTCATATTTCATAAATAAAGTGGTTATTTGTTGTCAAACCTACTGTACACCACTCAGGGGACACGATACAATGCACTGATGTACATTACAGATATTAATTATGCAAAATTAACATAAAATCATACTGTCCATGGGGAGCCTACAGGGGCTCCGTCAAATAAGTTGCAGGTGGGACGCTGTTTTCGACTTAGACATTTTCAGCCGGTGAATCCCTGTAAAGAATTGGGGATTTCAGCATATGTGCTGAAGGCCAGTGAGTAACTTATTAAGCTACAGATGGGATGCTGACTTGGACCGGATGTATTTCGGGGGACCCATGGGCCCCCCATGACCCCAGAGTATGGAGTCCCAAGTCGGCCTCGTTCCTGAGATATGGCAACTTCCTGTGGAACTTTGACCGGGTGTATCTCGGAAACCACCATGCAAGTCCCACCTGCAACTTACTTGACGGAGCCCCTGTAGGCTCCCCGTGGACATTGCATTAAAAGGTCATATTTCATAAATAAAGTGGTTATTTGTTGTCAAACCTACTGTACACCACTCAGGGGACACGATACAATGCACTGATGTACATTACAGATATTAATTATGCAAAATTAACATAAAATCATACTGTCCATGGGGAGCCTACAGGGGCTCCGTCAAATAAGTTGCAGGTGGGACGCTGTTTTCGACTTAGACATTTTCAGCCGGTGAATCCCTGTAAAGAATTGGGGATTTCAGCATATGTGCTGAAGGCCAGTGAGTAACTTATTAAGCTACAGATGGGATGCTGACTTGGACCGGATGTATTTCGGGAGCTAAGCCGACTTGGGGCTCCATACTCTGGGGTCATGGGGGTCCCACTGATACCTTCCCATGCCCAGAGTATGGAGCCTCAAGTCGGCGTGGTTTCCGAGATACACCCGGTCAAAGTCCCACAGGAAGTTGCCATATCTCGGGAGCTAAGCTGACTTGGGGCTCCATACTCTGGGCTCATGACCTTGCGCCGCAGTTCACCCTGGGGCCTGCTGGTGCAAGAGGGTGCCCTGCAACAGTGTCCACCATTGAGGCTTGATTCTCAGGGGTTGACCCTGGGGCTTGAGCCTCTCTGGAGACCCGATCTTGGGGCTTGATTCTGGGGCTGAATTTGTTGTGGCGCCCTTGAGGATCCAGGCACTTGGGACTCCTCGGCCTGGAGGGTCAAAGGCAGATTTAACCGCCACCCTTGGAGGTCCATCTGGAGCTAAGACGGTCCTAAAATGGACCTCCAGGGTTATATAGGAGAGGTACAAGGAGCAATCCAAGCCCAGCCAGGGGGCACTCTGGCTGGAGTAAAAATCCTGGAGGGAGAGGGCCTCCAGGAGCAATCCAAGCCCAGCCAGGGTGCACTCTGGCTGGGGAAAAACTCCTGGAGGGGAGAGGACCTCCAGGAGCAATCCAAGCCCAGCCAGGGTGCACTCTTGCTGGGGTAAAAATCCTGGAGGTAGAGGGCCTCCAGGAGCAATCCAAGCGCAGCCTGGGGGCACTCTGGCTGGGGATAAACTCCTGGAGGGAGATGGCCTCCAGGAGCAATCCAAAACCTAAGTCCAAAACGTTGCGGTACCCATGGGGCTCCAGGCACTCGGGACTCCTCGGCCTGCCCCGGGGAAGGTGGGCCGTCCTGGAGCTAAGACGGTCCTAAAATGGACCTCCGGGGTTATATAGGAGAGGTACAAGGAGCAATCCAAGCCCAGCCAGGGAGCACTCTGGCTGGGGTAAAAATTCTGGAGGGAGAGGGCCTTCAGGAGCAATCCAAGCCCAGCCAGGGTGCATTCTGGCTGGGGAAAAAATCCTGGAGGGAGAGGGCCTCCAGGAGCAATCCAAGCCCAGCCAGGGGGCACTCTGGCTGGGGCAAAATATAAATTGGGCCGTGCCATGGAGCTCTGGAAGTCCTGGAGGGAGAGGGCCTCCAGGAGAAATACAAGCCCAGCCAGGGGGCAATCTGGCTGGGGAAAAAATCCTGACTGGGGAAAAATTCTGGAGGGAGAGGGCCTCCAGGAGCAATCCAAGCCCAGCCAGGGGACACTCTGGCTGTGGCTGAATCCTGGAGGGAGAGGGCCTCCAGGAGCAATCCAAAACCTAAGTCCAAAACGTTGCCGTACCCATGGGGCTCCAGGCACTCGGGACTCCTCGGCCTGCCCCGGGGAAGGTGGGCCGTCCTGGGTCAAAGGCAGATTTAACCGCCACCCCTGGAGATCCATCTGGAGCTAAGACGGTCCTAAAATGGATCTCCGGGGTTATAAAGGAGAGGTACAAGGAGCAATCCAAGCCCAGCCAGGGGGCACTCTGGCTGGGGTAAAAATCCTGGAGGGAGAGGGGTCTCTGCCCGGAGCTCTGGTTCTCCGAGTCGGGCAGAGGGTGGACCACGGTGGGGGTTCCAACCCAGAGCTCTGGTTCTCTGAGTCGGGCAGACGGCGGACCTAGGTGAGGGTCCCTGCCCAGAGCTCTGGTTCCCCGAGTCTGGCTGAGGCTGGAGAACCTCGGCCAGAGGGAACCAGAGAACCAGAGTGGCCGCCAAAACCTAAGTCGATTTTGGGTTACCAGTGGCCCGGTTCTCTGGTGGCGCGGGGTGGCTGGGACAGTAATGCCCGGGCTTAAGTTTGGGACCCCCGGGTTCGCCTGGTGCCCGGGTGAGGGTGGAGGCCAGGGCAGTGGGGTAGCTCTGGTTCTCCGAGTCGGGCAGAGGGTGGACCATGGTGTGGGTCCCTGCCCGGAGCTGTGGTTCTCTGAGTCGGGCAGTGGTTGGGTCAGGGTGGGGGTCCCTGCCCGGAGCTCTGGTTCTCTCACTCTGGGCAGAGGATGGACCAAGGTCAGGGTCCCCTCCCAGAGCTCTGGTTCTCCAAGTCGGGCTAGAGCCGGAGAACCTCGGCCAGAGGGAACCAGAGAACCAGAGCGGCCGCCAAAACCTAAGTCGATTTTGGGTTACCAGTGGCCCGGTTCTCTGGTGGCGCGGGGTGGCTGGGACAGTAATACCCGGGCTTAAGTTTGGGACCCCCGATTTCGCCTGGTGCCCGGGTGAGGGTGGAGGCCGGGGTAGTGGGGTAGCTCTGGTTCCCCGAGTCGGGCAGAGGGTGGACCAGGGTGGGGGTCCCTGCCCAGAGCTCTGGTTCTCCAAGTCGGGCAGAGGGTTGACCAGGGTGGGGGTCCCTGCCCGGAGCTCTGGTTCTCCGATTCGGGCAGAGGGTGGACCAGGGTGGGGGTCCCTGCCCGGAGCTCTGGTTCTCTGAGTCGGGCAGAGGGTGGACCAGGGTGGGGGTCCCTGCCCGGAGCTTTGGTTCTCTGAGTCGGGCAGAGGGTGGACCAGGGTGGGGGTCCCTGTTCTGAGCTCTGGTTCTCTGAGTCGGGCAGAGGGTGGACGAGGGTGGGGATCCCTGCCCGGAGCTCTGGTTCTCTGAGTCGGGCAGAGGATGGACCAGGGTGAGGGTCCCTGCCCAGAGGGGTTAGAGTTAGAAAATTTCGAAGTCGAAAACAGCATCCCATCTGTAACTTATCCGATGGGTCCCCTATAGGCTGTCTGTGGACATGCCATTACCAGGCTTTGACCGGGTGTATATTGGGAACAAAGCCGACTCGGAGCTCCATACTCTGGGCATGGGGGGGGGGGGGGGTTACCAGTGGGGCCCCCATAAGCCCAGAGTATGGAGCCCCAATTCGGCTTAGCTCCCGAGATAAATCCGATCAAAGTCAGCATCCCACCTTTAGCTTGATAAGTTACTCACTGGCCTTCAGCACATGTGTTGAAATCCTCAATTCTTTACGGGGATTCACCCGCTGAAAATGTCTAAGTCGAAAACAGCATCCCACCTGTAACTTATTTGACAGGACCCCTATAGGCTTCCCCCCGGACGGTTGAATTTTATGCAAATTATGCACAATAAATGTCTGTAATGTACATGTAATGTAATGTGTGTTGCATTGTGGTCCCTGTGTGGTGTACAGTTGTCTTTACCTAAAAAAAACACTGTAATTATGAAATATGACCTTTTAATGTAATGTCCACTGACAGCCTACAGGGGCCCTGTCAAATAAGTTACAGGTGGGACTTCACTAACTGGATCCCACCTGTAACTTATTTGACACAGTACCTGTAAGCTGTTTGTGGAAAGTTGAATTTTATGCTAATTTTGCATAATTGATAGCTGTAATGTACATCAGCGTGTTGCATTGTGGTCCCTGTGTGGTGTTCAGTAGTCTTTACCTAAAAAAACCCACTCTAATTATGAAATATGACCTTTTAATGAAATGTCCACAGACAGCCTACAGGGGCCCTGTCAAATAAGTTACAGGTGGGACTTCACTAACTGGATCCCACCTGTAACCTATTTGACACAGTACCTGTAAGCTGTTTGTGGACAGTTGAATTTTATGCTAATTTCTCATAATTAATAGCTGCAATGTACATAATTGTGTGGAGCTTTGTCCCCTGCATGGTGTACACTAGGTTTCACCTCATAAAACCACTGTAGTTATGAAATATGACCAGGCCCGCACGGAATCTGCGCCCGCAGACTCCCGCAGAAACCTCCGCAGATTTCCGCAGATCGTACCCGTCATTGACAAGCAGGCTACAACCTGCGCGCGCGCGATTGTGGGGGGTAGTAGGCTGCGCTGATTGGTGTTTCGTTTCATTCATGAGAGAGAGTGAATGCTAAAATGTCTAAAATAAAACTGAACGTGGAGGAATTAAAGAAACGTCACTTTTCTGCAAAAATCACGGCACAGGACAGAGCGAAAGAATTTACAAACGATTTTTATGAGGATGGGGGAGTCATGTTTTGTAAAGCCTGTCAACACTCCGTTGATTACCTGAGGCGACAGACGGCACTGGAGCATCTCAAATCCGCTCGCCACAAGAATAGAAAGGGGAGTGCTCTTGGTAAGTTTTATTTAAAGTTATATTTTCTTTGTGTTGAAAAGTAATGAAAGGTGTCATTATCCAATATACAACCTAAATTTATCATGATGAGAACAGTGCTGGGTGGTGTGTATATTTGCTACTATTTGCTATCGCAATACCGGCCCAAAGCTGAAATAACTAACTACAGTCTCACTGCCGATTATAGTAGCCTATCAAATCGTTATATTGACTAGTGTCTGTGAATATTAAAGACTGCTATTAAAGTCTGATTTGTCTGCGAGTCTCTGTAAACAAGAGCCGCAGATTTGTGTACGTTTATCCAGCATTTCATTGTCAGATACACTCAGAACCCCTTCAAAATAAAAGTTCGGTTTAACATGATGAAATTATCACAGAAATATACTATTGTACAATCGAACGTACTTCAATGTAATAATAATGCGAAGTACGAAGTAATAATAATAACAATAGGCTAATAAAGCACTTGTGTTAGTTTATTTGATTACAAACCGTTTGATAATAAATTTGTATATATGCTATGTTTTTATAATATATGTACTCCTGGCACAAAAATAAGCCAATATAAAGACTAAGAAAAAAGAAACTATCACCAGCTTCTTAAAAATACCGTAATTCATTTTTTTGTCATCATACAACCCAGCACTACAATTTTTTGAACACGTTGTATAGTGCTTTCATTTAATGTAATATATACTGCTATAAATAACAATATATCTAATTGTGTGTGTGTGTGTGTGTGTGTGTGTGTGTGTGTGTGTGTGTGTGTGTGTGTACACATATATACAGAGGTCAGGATAAGTGAATACACCCATGCTAAAGTTGACTTAAAAGAGGAATAAAAAATAATCTTTTGGAAATTGATCTTAATTCCTGGACACCAAAGGACCAAAGGACACCAAAAGCTGTGCAATATCTGGCAGAAAACATTGATGTTCTGCACGGCTTCATCCAAACGCTGCCACTGTCCTCTAAAGCTGTGCGGGATCTTTGAGTTCTGTTAGAGGAGAACGGAAAACTCCTGAAAATCCAGGCCACTTTCATCGTTGAGCACAGCTCTGATATACTTGCCACCCTGGTCAAGCTTGAAGAAACCTCCAGACCCGTGGCTGCCACCATCTTTAGTCAACTAGAGGACCTCAGCAGGCTGTTTGAGTATGGGCGCACCGCAGAGGCTGAGGACTGGCGTCCCCGCACCAGAGAGCAGCTGAAGGAGTTAGATGACGATGAGCGGTACACTTGTTCAGAGCTGTTTAAAGAAGCAATGGCACAATGTTCTACCAAGCTTCAGGCTGTGATGGAGAGACATCCTTGCACTGAACTATTTAAAGCCCTCCCAATCTTTGATCCAGCCAAGGTATCTGGTTTAAAACCTGATATTAAGAATTATGTCCAAGTTGTCCCTGCTTTGAGCAAGGTATCTGCAGAGGAGTGGCATCGCTACATCTGTATGGACAAGAGTGATGCAGGTGAGGTTAGTGCAGTGGAGTGGTGGGCTGCAAGGGAAGATCGAATGCCAACACTTCCCCCACTGGCTGCACTGTACCTGCATCTTCCCACTACTTCAGTGGATGCGGAGAGACTTTTTTCCCACTATTCTACACTTCTAACACAGCACAGACGCAGCCCAACCGAGGACAACGTTAAAATGATGCTGATTGCCAAATTCAACAGCAGAGACTCAAAATAAGCTCAACTCAACAGTCAGTAGTTTCTGATGTCAAATTGATGTCAAAATCACTTTTTCTGATGCTAAGTTAGTAGTAAATTAGTAAATTACTATTTTATTTAAATATATTTGTATGTATTTATTGAACTGCTCTGTAATTGATTGTCACACCAGTATTTATTTATTTATTTAAAAGTAATTTATAGCTATTAAATGTAGTTCATTACTTTATTTACTTAGGTAGGTATTTATTTTGCCCTATTCTTAAAGGAACACTCCACCGTTTTTTTCATATTAAACTATGTTATTCCCTTAACTAAGGCGAGTTGATACATACCTCTCTCGTCTCAGTGCGTGCGCTCAATCGCTCTGGCGCGCATCGACACTTTGATAGCCCAGTTCATTCATTAGGATCCAAACAGAGATGAAGTTAGAAGCGACCAAACACCTCCACGTTTTACCTATTTAAATACAGTTACACGAGTAGTTATACGACCAAGTATAACTGGGTAAAATGGATAACTATAATGTATGGCGGAATAGCACTTCGACTCAGCGCAGTAATATCATCACTCCTGAATGATCCTGAATGATCCTGGAGTGATGATATTACTGCGCTGAGTCGAAGTGTTCCCAAGTGCTATTCAGCCATACATTATAGTTATCCATTTTACCCGCTTAGAAAAGCGCCACGTTTTATTTTGTGTCACCATACTTGGTCGTATAACTACTCGTGTAACTGTATTTAAATAGGGAAAATGTGGAGGAAAACTGATATCCAGGATCCTGGATATCAGGGTCCTAGGTGGGCCCAGAGTCTGTTTCTTAACCCTAACCTATCTTTTCAATGTGCCATTTGGAGAGGGTCTCTCTGTCTATGAGCGCAAGAGGCCTTTGTGAGAGATTTTGACAGAGGCAGTCAAGAAAAATTCCCTGCGCTCTAGGGACTTGTCCTCGTAGTATATGGCAATGGGGACCCTAGGCTACCAGGATGCGAAGTTTGGGGCCCCTCGGACCCCCGGGGGCCGAACAGTAGCCGAGGACATCGTGGACAGTGTACCAAAAGGTCCGTTTGGCAGGGGTCAAAAGGTCGCAGGGGCTCCAAATTTGACACGGTGGTAGTCCAGGGGCCCCCGGTTCAGGATCCTGGGTTTCAGGGTCCCAGGTTGGTGTTAAAATCTTCCCTGCAATCTAGAGACCTGTCCTCCTGATATGTGGCAGTGGGGCCACTAGGCTACCAGCATGCGAAGTTTGGGGCCCCTCGGACCCCCGGGTGCTGAACAGTAGCCGAGGACACGTGCAACTTATTGCATGCGTTTTCATAGGTGGTTCGTGGACAGTGGACCAAAAGGTCCGTTTGGCCCGAAATTGTCATCCACGCCTCGTCAGGGGCCCCTGGGGCCGTGTCTAGAGCCTTGTGTCCCTTCGACCCGTTTTCGTGCTTAATCGTGCCACTTGTCCACGAACAGCCTACGTTAAATAGGTTGCAGGACGGACGTCTGGAAAGCAGGGGTCAAAAGGTCGCAGGGGCTCCACATTTGAAACGTCGTTAGAAGAAAACATCCAATTCGGGCGCTATTTAAGTGAGAAAATGGATCCAAATGTAGCCTATGGTCCCTCGCACAGCCTATGTGTCATATGGCAACTTATTTGAATGGGCCGAGGTCCCACGAAGTGCCTACGTTCCCTAACTAAGACAACAACAAAATGGCACGTGGGGAGAACGTGCCCCTTCACGACTGAAGGGAGCTGCTGTAGTTTGCCGGCATCAGTTCTAGCACAGGTGTAAACCATCAGTCATCATGACGTCACTGCCTCCAACTCCAACCTACGAAACAAGTGACAAAGGATAACCGAACCCACACAATATGACCCACACTAGGGTCATAACAGTACCCATTAGGATTTATGAAGTTCTTTTAGTTCTATTTTTATTTTCCTTCATGAATTGTCTTAATTCTCACTGTGCTATGGCAATTTCTTAAATTAGTCATTACCATTCATCATTTTAGTTTATTTTCTAATTTGTCATTATCATCGTTTCTACGTTGCTTTGATATATTTTCCTCTTCAATCATTTTTTGTTCTGGTGGGGTTATTATTAAGTTGCTACTAAATCTATTCAAGGGCTGAACATTCAATCGTAGGAAAGTTTGGTTGATGTTGACAATTTGATGTTGACACAAAGCTAATGCCTCACACATTAGCTAATACCACATTAGCTAATGACACAAAGCTAATACCACAGAATAATTAAACTGATAAGAATTTAACTTTTTTGAGAAGTAGCTAACTGGACGGTAAATTCCTTCCTCATCAGCCTGTAACACTGCTCCAGCACCCACATTGCTAGCATCCACACATACCTGAAAAGAATGATCAAAACGAGGCGCTGCCAACACAGGAGTGGAAGTAAGCAGTGATTTAGCTGCCTCAAAAGCATCCTGACAGGTAGATGTCCAAACAAAAGCTGCCTTTGCTTTCAACAGATCAGTGAGGGGGGCTACCACGGTAGAAAAATTCCTGCAAAATCCCCGATAGTAACCCACTAACCCCAAAAACCGCATCAACTCCTTCTTAGTGGCAGGAGAAGGAAAGTGATCAATGGCCTCAACCTTGGCCCGAACTGGTCGCACACATCCTTGTCAAACTACCTTACCTAAGTAAGTCACAGTGCCCTTGGCAGACTCGCATTTAGCCAGACTGACGGTCAGGCCAGCCTCTTCAAGATGAGAGAACAGGTCTGCGATATGCTTCAAGTGCTGCTCCCATGAATCTCTAAAAACTACTACATCGTCTAGATAGACAGCCACTCACTCTAACCCAGAAACAACCCTATTCATAAGTCGCTGAAAGGTTGCAGGCGCATTTCTAAGGCCAAAACTCATAACGTTATAAGAGAATAACCCCTCTGATGTAATAAAAGTGGAAATCTCTTGAGCTCTTTTGGTCAATGGAACTTGCCAATAGGCCGACCCAACCCGATCAACACAATCCTCAATACGAGGCAGTGGAAATGAGTCTGGTTTTGTTACTCTATTTATTTTACGATAGTCGGTGCAAAACCGATAAGTACCATTAGATTTATTCACAAGTAAGCAGGGAGATGCCCAACTAGAAAATGAAGGTCGTGCAATATCATGATCCAGCATATACTGAACTTCAGAGTTAAAATGTAGGAGTTTATTTGGGGACACCCGATAAAAATTCTGGCGAATGGGCTTCGAATCCCCAACATCAATATTGTGCTCCAACCAATGTGTACACGAAGGTACATCACCAAATAAAGAAACATGATGATTAATAATATCAATCAAATCACCACATTTATCATCAGGCAAATGGGCCAACATTTTATACAAATTTTTAAGAGTCTCTGAATTTTGTAGACGTCCCAATAGTACTGTATCCTCTGGAAAAGAAACTCCCTCATCTATTTCCTCCCCCACAAGCGCAATTCTCTCAACTACTAATGCAGGTTTCACCTCATCGTCTGACATCTTGTGAGAACGGAAATAATAGGGCTTCAACAAATTAACATGACACAACTGGGTGGACTTTCTTCTCTCTGGAGTGGCAATCAGATAGTTTAAGTCAGTAACTTGTTTTTCTACTACATACGGACCTGTAAACTGAGCTTGAAATGGTGAGCCCTCCACAGGTAACAGAGCCAACACCTGATCGCCAGGCATGAATTTCCGTTCCTCAGTTCGTCGATCAAAAATCATCTTCATACGCTTTTGCGAAGAATGCAATTGTTCTTTTGCCACCTTACCTACTTCATACAATCTACGCTTAAAGTCATTCACATGACCTATCAAGTATTTTTGCACTTTCAACCCACTGGCATTTCCATCAGACGCTGACCCCGAACTGTGTGCCCAAACACCAAATCATTGGGACTAAACCCAGTACTTTCCTGACATACCTCACGTGATGATAACATCAACCACGGCAATCCTTGTTCCCAATCACCTTCCATCTCTGTAAAATAAGAACGCAATAAAGACTTCAGCGTCTGATGGAAATGCTCCAAAGCCCCCTGGCTTTGAGCATGATAAGCACTAGCTTTATTGTGCTTAATGTGCAGCAATTTCAAGACCTGAGAAAATAAATGAGAAGTGAAATTAGAACCTTGATCACTTTGCACAATCTTCAGAATGCCAAAAATGGAAATGAACTGAGTCAAGGCTTTCACCAATGATTTGGCAGTGATAAAGAATTGCTTATGAGACCAGTGAATAATCAGGATGAATAAAGTTAATATAATAATTAATCAAATTTGAAGCAGTCTCTATAGAGTGATCATTGGAGTTGCTGCACCTGTGGTGCCCGTAAGGGAAGTCCTTTTGTTTTTAGATCATCCGTCTGGTTGAAACTGCTTGGGTGTCGCTCTCCATGTGTCGTCAGCCTATGATGTCACTCAAAGGCCTGGTGTCGTAGACTGGAATATAGGTTCTGTTGTTTCTCTGCCTCTTCTCAGTTTGGGCTTTTGATAGATTCTGCCACAGTTTTGCATCTCAGGATTTTCCACTTTGCCCTCAGGAAAAAGTCTCAAGTGAAAGTTTTCCATCATTAAATCAGTCTTTCTCCATGCTGAGCTTTCCAGAAAGTGGTCAACTTCAAGAGGGGAGCTGAAAGCCCGTCACCCACTCTCTCTTCTTTCTGCAGTCGTGTCTTTGCCCTTTCACCTCTTGTTGCTTCCATTCGACACTGAAGCCATCTGAAACTTGAACACTTGAATCAAATTGAACTTTTATAAATACTAGTTCCAATTGTGCCTGAGCTATTTGCTCTTTATCTAAATTCCACTTTTTAACCATCTTTACACTAGTTCTTTTATATTATATAACAATCACTGGTTGACAACAGCAGTTCTCCATTCTATTTTTACTAAAGCAAGTTCTTCTTTGCAGGAAAAAGCAAGCTATTTTTTCTTTTCAATATCAGCAATAATCTTTGATTATCTGAGTATAATATAACTAAATAATTTTCCCTATCATAAAATCAGACTTCAATATTTCTTCTATATTTGCATGCTGTGCTCAAAATAATCTAGCATGGTGAATATAACTGTAACGGTCACCAGCTGGAGTGCCCTTGAGAGACACCAGAGGGCACTCTACACCAGATGATCATGTTTCAATCACAAACTACATTTCCCATAACTCACTGCCCGGACTCATCAGCACTCATCTCATTCACCTGTTTCTCATCATCTTGTTTAGTTCACACCATAAATACCTGGTTTTCACATTCACTTATGGCAAAGTCTTGTTGTACTGTGTGTCTGTTTTTAACTTTGGATTGTTCTTGGACCCTGATTATTGCTGCCTGCCCTGACCTCTGCCTGTTTCTTGGATTCTCTCTGTGTATTTTCCATTGTCCTGTCTGCTGTTTCTTGACCCTGCCTGTATGACTATTTTTGAATAAAGCTGCTTTTGGATCTTCACGTTCAAGTCGCGGAGCAGTTCGTAACAGAAGACTTCGCCACTTCAGATCCAGCAGCCGAGAAGCCCAATACCTTCCCTCCCGGACGTGCATGATGAGATCTCGAAGTCCCAGAAGACCCCCTGGTTTTCTCGGGACCGCTCGCTGATCTCATCCGCCTTTCCCCCCTCGATGGGGCCGCTGTCACGGGTACACTGGGGTTCCCCCGGCTGAACGCTCTGTTGCGATGCTATGTGTCCTCAGAGTGCTTCTTCTCGGCGCAATCCTAAGCACCCACCCGTGGTCTATAGTTTTCGTCTACATTTGTGGCGAGATCCTATAGCACCACGGGACTGGCAGCCGCCTCTCTGCAGGCCATGGCCATTCTGTTGGTCCTCGACCCAGATGCTCATGGACTTGCACGAGGGCGGGACTGACCCAGGGCTCTTCACTGAGTCGCGCGCCGCCACTGACCTTGCTCTCCGAGCGACGAAAGTGGCCGTACGCTCCCTGGGTCAGGTGATGCCTACCATTCTGTGGCTGAACCTGTCTGATGTGCTGAATGTCGCGCGGCCCCGTCTGTCCGACGTTCCCATATCCCAGGTCGGCCTCTTCGGCGGTGCGGTTGAGAACTTCGCCCAACAGCTCTCAACCGCCCATGTGCAGACTGACGTGATTCTGTCCCGATGGCCCGCCGTCCGCTCCGATCCCTCGGTCTGCCCACTGCCGAAGGCGCCCCCGACGGGCCGGCTCTGGAAGCCGTGGGCGGACGCCACAGCCCTCTCCAGCCCCGCCCCCCGCTACGTGCCGGGTTAAGCGGCGCTCCTGAGACGGGCTCCACAGAGATGGGACTCAGTTCTTCCAGGAGTTGGTAGCAGGACCACTCCTTTCCCCGGTGGAGGGCCGGGGAAAAATCCTTATTCTCCTAAGAACTGACTCTCCCGTCTCTGGGAAGACAGAGTTCTCGGACGACACAGAGCGCCGCCCACAAGCCGTGCTCTCCTCGTCCCCCTCTGTCCCAGAGGTGCTTGACACGGCGTGCCGTCCACGGACCGCTTCGCCCCTGTCCCCCTCTGTCGCCAGACCCCTGGCAAAGCAGGCCCCCGCGGGACGACCAGCATGGTCCTCCCCTGGCCCCCTCTGCCAGGGCGCGGGTGCTAACCGTGCCCCCACACCGGGCCGCTATGCCGTCCACGTCTGGGCCAGTTACTCCGCTTCGCTGCCCCCCCGGGGGGACGCCTGTGGCCCGCATGACCCCGCTGGTTCAGTTCCTGGGAGGCTGGCTAGAGCTCCCCGTCTGTCCCGCTGGGTCACGCGCGCCATCAGGCTCGGCTATGCGATTCAGTTCGCACGGTCTCCTCCCCGCTTCCGGGGAGTCCGCTCCATTGTGGTCGGTGGCAATGCCCCCATCATGAGAGCTGAGATTCTCACCCTGCTGGCGAAGGGTGCGATCGAGACTGTCCCTCCAGCCGAGATGAGGTCCGGCTTCTACAGCCCCTACTTCATTGTCCCCAAGAAAACCGGTGGGTTACGGCCAATCCTGGACTTGCGCGTGCTGAACCGCTCCCTTCACAGGCTGCCGTTCAAGATGCTCTCCGCCAAACGCGTTCTCGAATGCGTGCGGCCCCAGGATTGGTTTGCAGCGATCGACCTGAAGGACGCCTACTTTCATGTCTCCATTCTTCCTCGACACAGACCGTTCCTACGGTTTGCTTTCGAGGGGCAGGCATACCAGTACGCGGTTCTCCCTTTCGGGCTAGCCCTGTCTCCTCGCACCTTCACGAAGGTCGTCGAGGCTGCCCTTGTTCCCCTTCGGGAACACGGGGTTCGCATCCTGAGTTATATCGACGACTGGCTGATCCTAGCTCACTCTCGAGTTCAGGTTTGCGAACACAGGGACCTAGTGCTCCGGCACCTAGCTCGTCTGGGCCTTCGGGTCAACTGGGGAAGAGCAAACTTTGCCCCGTGCAGAGGATCTCTTTTCTCGGTATGGACATCGACTCGGTCGCCATGTCCGCGCAGCTTACGCGCGCGCAGTCACTGCTGACTTGCCTGAGACATCTCAGGAGCAAGAATGCGGTTCCACTGAAACATTTTCAGAGGCTCCTGGGGCATATGGCATCTGCAGCCGCGGTCACGCCGCTCGGGTTGCTTCATATGAGACCGCTTCAGCTTTGGCTTCGCGACCGAGTCCCGTGGTGGGCATGGCATCAAGGCACGCTCCGGGTACCAGTTACTCCGACCTGCCGTCAGTTCCTCACCCCGTGGTCGAACCTCAGTTTCTCAGGGCGGGTGTCCCCCTGGAACGAGCTTCCCGGCACGTTGTGGTCTCCACGGATGCCTCCACCACGGGCTGGGGCGCCATGTGCAATGGACATGCTGCTGCGGGCTCCTGGACAGGACCCCAGCGGCTATGGCATGTCAATTGCCTCGAGTTGTTGGCAGTACGCCTTGCCCTGCACCGCTTCCGGGCGTTGCTCAGGGGTCAACACGTACTAGTCCGCTCAGACAATACCGCTACTGTAGCGTACATCAACCATCAAGGTGGTCTACGCTTCCGCCGTATGTCACAACTCGCCCGCCACCTCCTTCTATGGAGTCAGAAGCATCTGAGGTCGCTTCGAGCCATTTTCATTCCCGGAGCCCTGAACTGTGCAGCCGACGAGCTCACGGCTTCAGCCCCTCCCTGGAGAATGGCGACTCCATCCCCAGTCGGTCAGCTGGTTTGGGACCAGTTCGGGGACGCACAGATAGATCTGTTTGCCTCTCACGACTCGACCCATTGCGCCCTGTATTTTTCCCTGACCAAGGGCACGCTCGGCACGAATGCACTGGCGCACAGCTGGCCGCCGGGCCGCAAATATGCGTTTCCCCCAGTGAGCCTTCTTGCGCAGACCTTGCGCAAGGTCAGGGAAGACGAGGAGCAGGTCATTTTGGTCGCGCCGTATTGGCCCGGCCGGACCTGGTTCCCCGAACTTGCACTCCTCGCGACAGCACCTCCCTGGCCCATTCCTCTGAGGAAGGACCTTCTTTCTCAGGGACGGGGCACCCTGTGGCACCCTCGCCCCGATCTCTGGAGCCTCCACGTGTGGCTCCTGGACGGCTCGAGGTAGGTTTGAGTACCCTTCCACCAGCGGTGGCGGCTACCATCACTTCCGCTAGAGCGTCGTCCACGAGACACGTCTACGCGTTGAAGTGGAACCTCTTCGTCGACTGGTGCTCTTCTCACCGAGATGACCCCCGGAGATGCTCGATCAGCGTTGTGCTTTCCTTCCTTCAGCAAGGGTTGGAGCGAAGGCTGTCTCCCTCCACCCTTAAGGTCTATGTTGCCGCCATTGCCGCACACCATGACCTAGTCGAAGGTAAGTCGGTAGGGAAGCACGACCTGGTCATCAGGTTCCTGAGAGGAGCGAGGAGACTAAATCCTCCTCGTCCTCCTCTCGTTCCCTCTTGGGACCTCTCAGTGGTTCTAACTGCCCTGAAGAGTGCTCCCTTTGAGCCCCTGCAATCAGTTGAGCTTAAGTTCCTGTCAATGAAGACAGCGCTCCTGGTTGCACTGGCCTCCATCAAGAGGGTAGGGGACCTGCACGCATTCTCCGTCGACGAAGCGTGCCTGGAATTCGGACCGGCTTTCTCTCACGTGATCCTGAGACCCCGGCCCGGATATGTGCCCAAGGTTCCTACCACTCCCTTTCGGGACCAGGTGGTGAACCTGCAAGCGCTGCCCCCGGAGGAGGCAGACCCAGCCTTGGCACTGCTCTGTCCAGTACGCGCTCTTCGCGCCTATGTAGACAGGACGCGGTGTTTCAGGACCTCAGACCAGCTCTTTGTCTGTTATGGTGGGAAGCTGAAGGGAAAGGCTCTCTCCAAGCTAAGGTTGTCTCACTGGATAGTGGACGCCATTGCCTTGGCTTACCAGCAGCAAGGTCGACCGTGCCCCCTTGGTGTGACGGCCCACTCCACCCGGAGTGTGGCATCCTCTTGGGCTCTAGCGCATGGCGCCTCGCTAACAGACATCTGCAGAGCTGCAGGCTGGGCGACACCTAACGCATTCGCCAGATTCTATAATCTCCGAGTGGAGCCAGTGTCCTCTCATGTACTCGCTTCAACTAGCTAGTACCGGACCCGCTCAGGTGTCTTCGCTTGCTCGCCATTCCACTCCACGGACTGGATACGTGCGATATTCTCCTCAGGTGAGCTTCCCCAAAAGCCCTGAGTTCCTCCAGCACTCGGCGCCAGTGTCTATTGCCTGCGCGTCGGCTAGGTGCCTCCCGTGTGCATGGTCCCTCCCCTGAGCGACCCCCACATATGTATTTCCACTGTAAGCCTCTCTGAGCATGTGTCTTTCCCTTGGCAAGCCACCTTGCCACCCCTGGGGTTGAAATATTCCACCTGCGGCTGGACACCCCAGTGTTCTCCATATGTTTCCTTCGGGTCATATGTGTATTCTCTAAGTCCCCCCCCTCTGGGTTGGCATTAATTGCATACTTCCCCTAGCTTGGGATATGCTTCCCAGTGTACCTTGGTATTCCTGTGTTAAATGGAGTCCTTCGTCCAGTCTATGACAGGGATCTCGATTTACGCAGGGCACTGGAAGACAGCTGAGAAGGTGGCGTGATTAGACTGGTAACCCCATTCGTCGTCATCCGACGTAACTCGGAGTGACAACGAAAGGGAACGTCTCGGTTACGTATGTAACCCTCGTTCCCTGAGTAGGGAACGGAGACGTTACGTCTGCCTGCCACTTTCCGCTGTACCGCGGGGATCGCCTGAGCTCAGTCTTGGCTCCTCAGCGAAGAAACATAAACTGCTGTTGCGGACTTCCTCCTTTTATACCCACGAGGTGGGGCGGAGTTACGTCATGCAAATTCCGCAGACCCATGGCATTTCTTTGCCATTTGCTCGTTTTGTAATACTCGAAGTTGATAGGCTTTCTAAGCGAAACCCCATTCGTCGTCATCCGACGTAACGTCTCCGTTCCCTACTCAGGGAACGAGGGTTACATACGTAACCGAGACGTTCTGCTACACCTCAACTGATTCCCCGGACTCTCATTACGTCTTAGCAGAATTCCCAGAGCCCTCTACTGCTGAGGGGGTGTTTCCAGAGACCGTTCCTGTCACGTCTGCCGATCCAGAGACTGTTCACGTCATGTCTGCCGATCCGGAGACTGTTCACGTCACGTCTGCCGATCCGGAGACTGTTCACGTCACGTCTGCCGATCCGGAGACTGTTCACGTCACGTCTGCCGATCCGGAGACTGTTCACGTCACGTCTGCCGATCCAGAGACTGAAAGCGTCACGCCTGCTGAGTCTGAGAGCGGCATGCCCGCCAAGCAGGAGTCTGTGAGCGTTATACCCGCAGAGCCAGAGCCAAGGCCCTCTTCGCCGCTGGTCTTGCCCAGCTCAAGGCCCTCTTCGCCACTGGTCCTGCCCAGCTCAAGGCCCTCTTCGCCGCTGGTCCTGCCCAGCTCAAGGCCCTCTTCGGTGCTGGTCCTGCCCAGCGCTCAGTCCTCTTCGCCGCTGGTCCTGCCCAGCTCAAGGCCCTCTTCGCCGCTGGTCCCATCCAGTACAGAGTTTCACAAGATGCTGGTTCCGTCCAGCACAGAGTTTCACAAGATGCTGGTCCTGTCCAGCCCAGAGTTTCACAAGATGCTGGTCCCGTCCAGTCCAGAGTTTCCTGACATGATGGTCGCCGCCGAGCCTGTGTCTCCGGACAAGATGGCCGTCGCCGAGCCTGTGTCTCTGGACAAGATGGCCGCCGAGCCTGTGTCTCTGGACAAGATGGCCGCCGAGCCTGTGTCTCTTCCAGTTCCTGAGCCGGTGTCTCTTCCAGTTCCTGAGCCGGTGTCTCTTCCAGTTCCTGAGCCGGTGTCTGTTCCTTTGCCGTGGCCGCCCGAAGGGTCCTTACCGCCATGGCCACCTGAAGGGTCCTCACCACCGTGGCCGCCTGAAGGGTTCTCGCCGCCGTGGTCACCCGAAGGGTTCTCACCGCCGTGGCCGCCTGAGGGGTCATCTCCTCCCTGGCCGCCTGCGCATCCTGCTCCGCCCTGGACGTCCGAGGGTCCGACAGCTCCGCCCTGGAGGCCCGAGGGTCCGACAGCTCCGCCGTGGCCACACCCACTGCCTGGTCCGCCCTGGTCGCCTGCACAGCCTGATCAGCCCTGGTCGCCTGCACAGCCTGCTCCGCCCTGGTCTCCTGTTCCTCTTCTGCTCCACGGACCTGGCCCTCCATCCCGCCCCCAGATCCGCCTCCGCTCCACCTCCCACCTGGACAGTTTTTGGAGCGTCTGGAAGCCGCTCTTTGGAGGGGGGCTATGTAACGGTCACCAGCTGGAGTGCCCTTGAGAGACACCAGAGGGCACTCTACACCAGATGATCATGTTTCACTCACAAACTACATTTCCCATAACTCACTGCCCAGACTCATCAGCACTCATCTCATTCACCTGTTTCTCATCATCTTGTTTAGTTCACACCATAAATACCTGGTTTTCACATTCACTTATGGCAAAGTCTTGTTGTACTGTGTGTCTGCATTTCTGAGCGTTTTCCCGTGTTTGTTTTCTGTTTTTGACTTTGGATTGTTCTTGGACCCTGATTATTGCTGCCTGCCCTGACCTCTGCCTGTTTCTTGGATTCTCGCTGTGTATTCTCCATTGTCTTGTCTGCTGTTTCTTGACCCTGCCTGTATGACTATTCTTGAATAAAGCTGCTTTTGGATCTTCACCTTCAAGTCTCGGAGCAGTTCGTAACAATAACTTTCCTCACCCATTTACAACAATTCCCATTTACTACAGTTCTAAGATTGCTGTAAATTATTTATGACTTTTTAAGCTAGGTCACCCAATCTTGTTCACCTTCAGCACACTGCACAAGTTATTTTTCTTAGCACAAACTTAATTATCTGTAATGGAATAATTTTTCCCATTATGTCTTCAGGGATAATGAGATACAAATTTTAGACATCTTCAGATATAAGATATAATATATTAAGCATGTGCAATTTTATTTATATTTATCTATTAATATATATCATTACATTTATTGATTAAATATATATTTTATTATTTTAACTTACTTCATATTACAATAATCTGCAAGGTTAATATCTTGAAACTATTGTTTTCCTTCACTATTTCCTTTACTTTTAATACACATCATTTATACATGTCCCTGAAGCTCATTCACACATTCTTTGTCCCCTATTTTTAACCACCGGCACAGTCAAGCAAGACACAGGATTCCACAGACACAGACACACACACTCACACAAGCTATTCTTTACTCAACTCCCTCAGTTTTACTCACTTTCTTTATAAGCAATACATTATAAGATTCACTGCTACACTTCCCCTACACAGCAAAAAAAAAAAAAACAATAACTTTAAACTAAAAGATTCACTGCTACACTTCCCCTACACAGCGAAAAAAAACATTAACTTTAAACTATAAAGATTCACTGCTACACTTCCCCTACACAGCGGAAAAAAAACAATAATAACTCTGTGATACACTTCCCCTACACAACAGAGTCATATACTACTTAACTTACCCAAGCAGTCTTTTGTCAAACCTATGTTTAACAAAACGGTAACCGTAAGCTAAACTTCATCTGTGCGCATGCTATTTACCTATCATCCTCTCTTGATAAGTAAGCACAGATCAACCACTGATATTCTTATCAGTAAATTCAAATCCTTACATACGTACGATAAAACCTTTAGAGGCACAGCAGTGCCAGTGCTCATACAATTCACATTGGATTACATAAACATCGGCAAACACTAACGGGAGCTCCGCCGCATTATTACAAATTACTTGATATTGTCAAAGACAATGCATGCAATTATTTCTGGAATCAAAGACCCCTTTTTCAATATTTTTAAGTTCTTTAAATTTGGAGAAGCTTTTTTTTAACTGTCTTACCACTGGTGACCGACACATACTTTTCAAAAGGAAAAAACTGGTCACCTTAAAGTACAGTGGCCACTCTTGCTTGTGTTGGTCATCAGTGCCCTTTGTGACTCCTTCCAAGTCCCATCTGGGGTGCCATTTGTCATAGTACCAATCTTTTTGGAAATCACTTCTCAGAGATCTTTGATGCCAGAAATAGTAGACTTTATTTTTCAACAAACAAAGCAGAACGTCGTTCTGCAGAATGACGCTCTAGATTTTTCTTGGTTCAGAGTTATATACCATACATCTTTTTCCAAAGAAGGTAATACACCCTATAGATAGTTTTGGGTAAAGGTCTTGTACCATGTGACTTCTCAGAATAGAATTTTTTGCTGCATCAACATTCAAGGTCTTTTTACAGGCTTCCAAAGTCACATACACAGAGGAAATCCATATTAAGTTTATTGTTATGTGCAAGTGTAACTGGTTGTATATGGGTTCTGTTAAATTGCTGCATAAATGGGGTGAGCACCGTCTGCTGGCGTCATTTTCACATTGCGCTGTGGCGCTAAAAATAACGAATTCTGGGTAATTCACAGCAGAACTCCTGATAACTGCTGTGGGCTGTTTATGTCTCTGTCTGTGATGTCGACATGCCTATCCTGACTCAGCTTGGTTTCCCCATGTGCAGATACAGCTCCACATACACAACACAGTGAGACTGATCCATAGAGGACCGTTACATTGGTGCCGTGACTGTGTCATTGAGTGAGTGGACGTCTGCCTGCCATTGACGAACCGCTGTAGCTGTGGCTTTGTTTGGACATCGTGGTCTCCTGAAGAGGACATCTCTGTGTTATCCTTTGCATGTTGGAAAGGACTCTAACTCTGCTCTGATTTATTTATTTTTTTTTGGGTCAGTTTTCTCGTTAGTTGATCTGTTTTTTTCTGCTCTTGTTGTTTTAGAGTGTAGTCATAATGAGCCACACTGAACTCGATTCGCCAGCTCGTACTCCAGCTTCTGTTGGTAGGGGGAGGGGTGTACTGCAGATACCTGCTTCCTTTCTTGGTAGTCCTGTTGTTGGCAGTAACGTTGCATTAGGAGTGAATAGGGTTGACTTTTCAACTGATCCCCCTGACATTACTGATATGCGTAACCCAAACAGGCAACCAGCCACTAGTTCAACACCACACACTGAACATGTTGCCCCTGACTTGTTAGATCAAGTAGGCTCAATTGCTCAAATGATTGGAGAGCAGATAGCCGACAACCCACCTAGCCTGGGGTCAGACACACACAGCAACCTGCATACTGGCAGTACCACTCTGACTCGACCTTCCAACAGTAGACTGGACGGGACAACTGTAGATATATCTCAGGCTCACTTGGTCACACACAGGAACGTCAAAGAGCCTCCTTCCTTCAGAGGGGATGGCTAAACTTCAGAGGCTAAACAAAGCAGCAGATGTAGCCTCTGAATGCCTGAGGGAGCAAGGCAAATCGTTTGATAATCCAGGAACAGAGATTGCACACATGTTCATCTGCCATTGTCCCAGTAAAGATTTGACTCTGACCTTTCCATCCAAGTCCATTGACAAGTGGTCAGCCCATGAAGTGCAAGCTGTGTTAAATGCCCATAAATCAGAGTCAAGCTTCAAACCTGCTAGCTCGACATGTTGTGTTAGGACTGACAAGGCAAATGTTTGCAAAGTTGATGTTAATGCAGCCTCTGTCGCTTGCCATGACTCTGGATCACAGTAGTGTGGATCTACAGACCAGGCTAATCTAGAGAGAGTGATCAACATGCTGGAGAAAGTTTTAATGCGCAATTCATGCGTACGACAGCCTAACTCAGGTCGACGCAATGCCAGACTCCCAAGAATTGATGGCTTAGACGCCTTACCTTGAGCTATCTGTAACGATGGAGCTCACTCTGCTCTCGTCCACTTCTGTGAGCATCGCCTATGTTTTCAGTGCCTGTCACCCGGCCATTCCCGACGCAACTGTCCTGTGTCATGGGCTACTCTACCTCCGTCTAATCAGAGAAACTAACAGATCTGCGTGAGGGGGAGGGCAGTGTAGATCTAATTAGTCAGCCTCCCATTTGTGATACTGAGGATTATGAGTCTGTATATGAGGTACATAAAAATATTGCCCCTTCTGACAAGACTGTTATTTTTCAATGCATACAGCACATTCCCATGACTGACAGCCTGTTCTATGCCCCTGTGTCTGTCGAAAATGGCCCAACGCTGAAAGCACTAATTGACAGCGGCTCTATGACATGCACCATAAGCGAAGCAGCTGAAGCTAACCTGTTGAAAGCCAATCCTAACTTGATAAAGACTTCAGCAGATAATGTCGTTGTTGTTGGATGTGGAGGCCACAGAGTTACCCCCAAAGGGATATATGATGTCACAGTCTTCATTTATGGATGTAAAATGATGATCCCTGTTTTGGTTGTGCCAGGTCAGACAGAAGAACTGATTCTTGGCAGCAATGCCATCAAATCGCTGTTGACCTTACTGAGGACCACCATTGGCTACTGGAAGTTGATGACCATGTCAAGCGGAGATGGGATGGATGAATCCTTTCAGTTTTCGTCCTTACTCTCTAACATAGAGAGATGAAAAGGGGATATTGTGCCAGACAAAGTGGGTACAGCCAAACTTACAGGCAGTGTAAAATTGCAGCCACAGAGTGAATATCTAGTTTGGGGTAAACTCCCTAGCAAGGCCATGGTGTCTGTGGGTAGTACTGTAGTCATAGAGCCCACTCAGTCTAACTCCAGGCCTAAACAGATCTTGGTCGGCCGAGTCATCGCACCACTATTTGGTGATGGCTTAGTTCCAGTTAAACTAGTTAACCCCACTAATTGCCCTGTGACACTGAGAAGGAATGCAAAAATCACTGATGTATCCCCATGCATTGCATTAGAGGATTTCCCAGAGGTTGAAAGTGTCCAGTGTAACGTCCAGTCAAGTGCCCAGTCCTGTCACATCCCCGAGCAACTTTTACAGTCAGAAGATGAGTTGATCAACATTCTGAGGGACCTGGGATTGAACGATTTAGACTTAAGTGCATGTGAAGTGTCTCTCGAGTGGAAGAACAAACTCCTCAACATCATCACAGCACATGAGTCTATTTTCTCGAGGAACAAGATGGACTGTGGTCTGGCAAAAGATTTTGTTCACAGGATCCGTCTAATTGACGACAAGCCGTTTAGTCTACCTTATAGCAGGATACCACCAAGTCACTATGAGAAGCTACGGACAGCCCTGAATGACATGGACGAGAGTGGCATAATAAGAAAGTCTGACAGTGAGTATGCATCATCTTTAGTACTTGTGTGGAAGAAAAATGGCGAACCCAGGATCTGTAATGATTTCAGATGGCTCAACGCCAGGACAGTAAAAGATGCTCATCCTCTCCCACATCAGTCGGATGCACTTGCTGCTCTAGGTGGAAATGCTTTCTTCTCCACCATGGACCTGACATCCGGTTTTTACAATGTGCCACTACATGAGGAAGACAAAAAGTATACAGCATTCTCATCATTATTCGGACTCCACAAATACAATTGCATGCCCCAAGGCCTCACAAACAGTCCCGCTACATTTATGCGGATGATGATGTCAATTTTCGGTGACAAGAACTTCACCAGTCTGTTGTGTTACCTTGATGATCTTTTGGTCTTTGCTCCAACAGAGCAGCTTGCACTCGACCAGCTGGAGATGGTGTTTTCCAGGTTGAAGACTCACAATTTGAAGCTCTCACCAAAGAAATGTCATTTTCTGAGAAGATCTGTGAAATTCCTGGGCCTCATTGTAGGTGAAGACGGAGTCTGTACTGACCCTGAGAAAGTTCAGGCCATCACTGATGTGCAGGTGTCTGATTTAATGGACTCCGATGCCATCACTCGTCACTCCTTTTCCTAAGAAAATCAGATCTTTTTTGGGTATTGTGTTGTATTATCAACATTTTATTGAGAGGTGTTCAGCCAAGGCGAAGCCCCTCTTCAATCCAATCCAATCCAATCCACTTTATTTCTATAGCACATTTTATAAACAGGAAGTTTCCAAAGTGCTGCACAGAAGATTCAAACATTCAGATCAATTAACATACAATAAAAACAAAATTACAAAATAAGAACATCTCAATCCTAAAATACAGTAAAACAATAAAACAATAAAAGACATCAGAGGACCACACAACTTACGCGGAGTTAAATGCCAAGGAATAAAAATGTGTCTTTAGACGAGACTTAAAACTCTCAACTGTCGAGGCAGTTCGAACATGGAGGGGCAGAGCGTTCCAAAGTTTTGGTCCCACCACAGAAAAAGCCCTGTCCCCTCGAGTTTTGAGTCTTGTCTTGGGAACCGCAAGCTGGAGCTGGCCCTCCGACCTCAGTGACCTCGCTGGCGCATAAATTTGAATGAGGTCCACAATATATGTTGGGGCCAGTCCATTTACAGCTTTAAAAACAAACAATAAAATCTTAAAATCAATCCTAAAACGAACAGGAAGCCAGTACAATGAGGCGAGAATTGGAGTTATATGTGTGCGCTTTTTGGTTCCTGTTAAAAGTCGTGCTGCAGAATTTTGGACTAACTGTAAGCGTGAAAGTGCGTTATGATTTATACCGGTATAGAGTGCATTACAGTAGTCTAATCGAGAAGAAATAAAAGCATGTGTAGCTTGTTCAAAACTGTTAAAAGACAAAAACGGTTTAACTTTAGCTAAAAGGCGAAGGTGATAAAAACTAGATCTCACAACTGCATTTATTTGTTTATCAAATTTAAAATCACTGTCTATTTTAACCCCCAGATTTGTTATAACAGGATGCACAAAATCATTTAGGCGGCCCAAATCTCTCATGGGGTTTGTGGGGCCAAAATGCATGATCTCGGTTTTACTCTCATTTAATTTTAAAAAAATTTGTGCTAACCATGCTTTGACATAATTTAAACAGTCAAGTAGAAGTGTCAGGAAGCTGCCTTCATGCTTTCTGATTGGCAAATAAATTTGGCAGTCATCAGCATAAAGATGATAGGAAATGCCATGTTTTTAAAAAATTTGTCCGAGTGGAAGGAGGTAAATTGCAAAAAGAATAGGACCAAGAATTGATCCCTGAGGGACCCCACAGTTAAGAGGCAAAGTTGATGAGATAAAGTCGCCCGTTTTAACAGAGTAGCATCTCTCGAAAAAATTTTAAAAAATTTTAAAAATTTTGCCATTTTAGGGCAATCCCCCTGACTCCCATACAGTTTTCCATACGAGATAAAAGAATTGTGTGGTCAACTGTGTCAAAAGCAGCAGTGAGATCTAAAAGCACTAAAATGGCTGAATCACCAGAATCTGTCATTAAAAACAGGTCATTTAAAACCTTTAAAAGTGCAGACTCAGTGCTATGAAATGCTTTAAAACCTGACTGAAAAATATCTAAAGTGCCATGTGCTTCCAAAAAAGACTGTAGCTGCATCAATACACATTTTTCCAAAATTTTTGATAAAAAAGGAAGTTTTGAAATAGGGCGATAGTTTGAAACATTCGTGGAATCAAGTCCAACTTTCTTAATTAGTGGCTCAATCATTGCTTTTTTTACTAAATGCAGGCACGACTCCAGAAGACAGACTGCTATTTATAATTTCTTCAACATGAGAGTCAATCGTTTCCCACACATCCTTAAAAAGGCGTGAAGGGACAGGGTCCATAGGGGATGTGGAGGGTTTAATTTGAGAAACGATCTTTGTAAGAGATGGTAGTGAAACTAGCTCAAACTGACAAAAAATACCAGAGCAATGCATGTTTAAGGAGAAGTTAAGAAAAGAGGGTGATATATTGGCCCTGATATTTGAAACCTTACTATTAAAAAATTCAAAAAATGTCTCACAGATATCAGGTGAAAATTCAATAGAGGTGGATTGTGGAGGTTTCAATACAGACCCAATGATTTTAAAAAGAACACGTGGATTGTTGACATTTTGAGAAACTATCTCTGAAAAATATTGTATTTGTTTAACTTTAACAATTTTGTGATATTTTCTCCAACTCTCCTGCAAAATCTAATAAAACACCTGAAGCCCATCCTTTTTCCACCGGCGCTCTGCCCTTCTAGACTCTCGTCTGGCTGCGCGTGTGGCTTCACAGTGCCATGGCTCAGACTTTGGTCTAGGGCGCATAGCTCTTATTGGAGCTACAGTGTCCAGGACCTCAGAACAGGTGGACAAGACGCTTTCATGCTCCCAGATGAACTACCCTGCGCACAGGCTTGAGTTTTTAGCCTTTAAATGGGCAGTATGTGACAAATTCCATTACTGGTTGAAAGGTTGTCATTTTACAGCTTGGACTGACAACAACCCGCTCACATACATACTCACCAAACCAAGACTCGATGCATGTGAACAGCGTTGGGTATCGAAGCTGGCATCCTATAGTTTCGATCTGAAGTATGTGCCAGGAGCTAAGAATGTAGTGGCAGATGCACTCAGCAGGGAGCCTTTTGTCCAGTCTAGAATGAGTCATCACCTTATGACAGAGCCATACTATGCTTTGTTAAATCAACTGAATGGCGTGATGGATAAAACAGTTTAAGATGCTTTCAGATACACAAACAACTGTCAACTTGTGAGCACAGATGTTGAACCAAGCTCTGACCTCTCCCACCCACTCTCCCAGGGCAAGTTAACATCTCAGGAAATCTTCTCCCTCTTGGATGCACACTGCTCTGGTGGGACAAGCCATGTAATGGGGACGGGAGTCATCCCTCATCTGGAGAAAGAGGATTGTGCCACTACTCTGCCTAAAAGCACCCTTCTGACTATGCAGGAGCAGGACAGCACCGTGAGTAGAGTGGTTTACTATGTCCAGAGACACAAGAGACCTGACAAACGTGAGCGTACAAAGGAGCCTCTTAGTGTAATCAAGCTGCTCAAGCACTGGAACAAACTCAAACTGCAAGATGGAATACTATTTAAAGCGAAAAGAGATCACAACATGAACAACAAGCTCTACCAGTTCATTGTACCAGGTTGCCTGAAACAACAAGTGCTTCATGGCATACACGATGCCGCAGGTCACCAAGGACGCTCACGCACACTCTCACTGGCCAGACACAGGGTCTTTTGGACAGGCATGGCGAATGATATTGTGCATTATGTCATTATGCCAGCGTTGTATTGTTGGTAAGGCGCCGGGCCTTTGCTTTTCCTTCTAAGAACCAGTCACTCAAACAAGTGGCTCACCACTTATAGGATGATATTTTCTGCATATATGTTCAGCAGTTATACAGTTCAGCTGAACAGGCTCGTCATGCCAAGCTTTACGACCGCAAGGTAAAAGGTTCTCCATTGACGACAGGGTTTTGTTGGCAAACAGAGGTGAAAGAGGAAAACAGAGAGTCGCAGACAAATGGGAGTCAATTCCTTACAAAGTGTTGTCAGTAAGATTAGCAATCAATGTCTACCGTGTGAAGGACAAGTCACTGGCAAAGAAAAAACAGTTCACCATAACCTACTCCTTCCTGTCGGTTTCCTGTTGAGAGACGATGATGTTGACCTGTTGTCTGATTCCCTGTCAGTTGGTGCTGGAAGTGATCATGATGATGCTCTGCCTCATGACCTTCATGACAGTGATGAAAAAACTGGATTTTGCAATCTGGAAAGAATGCTGGACCTGATGAAGTTGTTGTCGACTTTCCCAGTTCATCTAATTCAGTAGAGAGGACCCCTCGGCTGGATGGTGTCCCTGATGATGATGACAGTTCATTCAATGCAGTCGAGAATACTCCTCATGAGGATGATGTTGTCGACGACAGTCATGTATGTACTGGCCGGGACAGTGATGTGAGTCAGTCATCATTCCTGGACGATCAGTCTGCCCACAGTCACCCCATACAGCTCCCCACAGACTCACCAGCTGATGCACACTCACATGTTCCCAGTAGTGTAGACTCAATTGAGCCTAGAATCAGTTGAGCCTGTAATTTGCACCCAGCCAAAGCGAGTATTCCCAGACATGACTAGGACTGGTAGGACCATTAAACCTCCAAAGAGATTAATGTGTGAGCTGAATGACCAGGTTGTGGAAGATTCAAGGTCTTCAGTGGGTTCTTTTGTGACTTTTGTGAGAAATGTTTTTGCAGTGTAGCCTGAGACTTTATAATGTACATTTGAGTAATTCTGTTGCTGAGTGTAGACAGATACTGGAGTTTTTGAGCTGTGTCAATTAGGGGAGGTGTAAATGGCATCTCTAGCGTCTCTGTTAAGGTTTAGGTTTTGGTACCAGCCTACCCTTGCATATCTCTGTAAGAGTTTTGTAACTGATTATTACGCAGCAGTGCTCAATGTAATCCATTTTTTTCCCTTCGGTTTTCTGTTTTTGGATGCGCTTTCCTGATTTAGCAGAAATTTAGGAGGGTGTATGAAACGGGTTGTATATGGGTTCTGATAAATTGCTGTATAAATGGGGACAGCACCATCTGCTGGCGTCACTTTAACTGCTGTGGGCTGTTTATGTCTCTGTCTGTGATGTCGATATGCCTATCCTGATTCAGCTCGGTTTCCTCATGTGCAGATGCAGCTCCAGCTCCACAACAGGGTGAGACTGATCCATTTCTAGTACAGGTCCTTCTAAAAAAATTAGCATATTGTGATATTGTATCATATTGTGATATAGCATATTGTGAGTTCATTATTTTCCATAATGTAATGATAAAAATTAAACTTTCATATATTTTAGATTCATTGCACACCAACTGAAATATTTCAGGTCTTTTATTGTTTTAATACTGATGATTTTGGCATACAGCTCATGAAAACTCAAAATTCCTATCTAAAAGAATTAGCATATTTCATCCGACCAATAAAAGAAGTGTTTTTCATACAAAAAATCTTCACAATATCCCACAGATTCTCTATGGGGTTCAGGTCAGGAGAGTTGGCAGGCCAATTGAGCACAGTAATACCATGGTCAGTAAACCATTTACCAGTGGTTTTGGCACTGTGAGCAGGTGCCAGGTCGTGCTGAAAAATGAAATCAGATGGAAGCATGAAGTGCTCCAAAATCTCCTGATAGCTAGCTGCATTGACCCTGCCCTTGATAAAACACAGTGGACCAACACCAGCAGCTGACATGGCACCCCAGACCATCACTGACTGTGGGTACTTGACACTGGACTTCAGGCATTTTGGCATTTCCTTCTCCCCAGTCTTCCTCCAGACTCTGGCACCTTGATTTCCGAATGACATGCAAAATTTGCTGTCATCCGAAAAAAGTACTTTGGACCACAGAGCAACAGTCCAGTGCTGCTTCTCTGTAGCCCAGGTCAGGCACTTCTGCCGCTGTTTCTGGTTCAAAAGTGGCTTGACCTGGGGAATGCGGCACCTGTAACCCCTTTTGCTGCACACGCCTGTGCACGGTGGCTCTGGATGTTTCTACTCCAGACTCAGTCCACTGCTTCCGCAGGTCCCCCAAGGTCTGGAATCGTTCCTTCTCCACAATCTTCCTCAGGGTCCGGTCACCTCTTCTAGTTGTGCAGCATTTTTTTGCCACACTTTTTCCTTCCCACTGAGGTGCCTTGATACAGCACTCTGGGAACAGCCTATTTGTTCAGAAATTTCTTTCTGTGTCTTACCCTCTTGCTTGAGGGTGTCAATGATGGACTTCTGGACAGCAGTCAGGTCGGCAGTCTTACCCATGATTGTGGTTTTGAGTAATGAAACAGGCTGGGAGTTTCTCCCAGCAAAAGCCTCAGGAATCTTTTGCAGGTGTTTAGAGTTAATTAGTTGATTCAGATGATTAGGTTAATAGCTCGTTTAGAGAACCTTTTCATGATATGCAAATTTTTTGAGATAGGAATTTTGGGTTTTCATGAGCTGTATGCCAAAATCATCAGTATTAAAACAATAAAAGACCTGAAATATTTCAGTTGGTGTGCAATGAATCTAAAATATATGAAAGTTTAATTTTTATCATTACATTATGGAAAATAATGAACTTTATCACAATATGCTAATTATTTGAGAAGGACCTGTATATATATAAAAAAGGGGAGATGTCATGTATTATGTGTACATGTTGTAGTGTAATTATCTGAACGCTGAGGCGCTATTGCGTCACCATCGGTAATAGACACACACGAATAAAGCCAGTTCAGTTCAACCACTTGCGGTTTCCTGTCATCAATACATTACACGTTGTCTCAGCGTCTGTTTAACTGCTTCTGCACACACTCGTGCTCGCTCCCCACGGCCGCTCTACCATAGATCCAGTGTCGCTGGCGTTTTTCATCTCAAACACTCCAGCGTTCGACAGTTCCTTTTTCTGACACCATGTTATTGTCCCTGGACAAAGACTCACTGTAACTTTTGATAATTTATTAAATGCACACATCTCTATAAGCTGGTGCCCTAGCAGCACTGTCCAGTCTGCAACAATACCGGAACCACAATTGTTATCAGGCATAACAGCACAACGGTGACTGAATTAATGGATTCATTTGTACACACACACACAATCTGGAAAAATCTGTTTATTGCATCACATTTCCACTGTATCAGCTGGTTGTGTAACTGTGTGTGTGAGGATCTGGTAGAGAAGTGTGTGAAAGCTCTGAAGTGTCAAGTCACACGACACACAGTCGATCAGTTGTCGGTCTTGGCAGTCTTCGGGGACACACTCTCCACCGGCTCTCCTCTCCTCTTCCTCAGACCCTTCATCTTGCGTGCGTGTGTGTGCGTGTGTGTGTGTGTGTGGTCAGTTGTCGGTCTTGGCAGTCTTCGGGGACACACTCTCTGCCGGCTCTCCTCTCCTCTTCCTCAGAGCCTTCATCTTGTGTGTGAGTGTGTATGTGTGTGTGTGGTCAGTTGTCGGTCTTGGCAGTCTTCGGGGACACACTCTCTGCCGGCTCTCCTCTCCCTCTTCCTCAGACCTTTCATCTTGCGTGTGTGTGTGTGAGTGAGTGTGTGTGTGTGTGTGTGTGTGTGTGTGTGTGTGTGTGTGTGTGTGTGTGTGTGTGTGGTCAGTTGTCGGTCTTAGCAGTCTTCGGGGACACACTCTCTGCCGGCTCTCCTCTCCTCTTCCTCTTCCTCAGACCCTTCATCTTGCGTGTCTGCAGTTTGTCCAGGTTCTGCTTCTGCATGTGTAAGCGGCCAAACCTGGTGCCGAAGGCATCATGGGAGATGTTTTTCTTCTTCTTGGGCTGCAGGTGAAACGAAGAAGCACATGACTATCACATGAGCATCATCTGGAGCTTGTACTGTACACAGATCAACACACACATCCCATCAAACCAGTCTCAATGAGTTACATCTCAACTCTTCTGGATTCAGTTTCAATGGACAAATTACATTATAGTCCTCAAAAAACATGTCTAATTAACTGAATCATTAAAATTACACAATTTAACTTCAGATTATTGTAATTCTTGTAATTTATTACTCCTAATAAAATTATGAAAGTGATTAAAAATGAACAATTCCTTATATCTTTCAGCAAGTGCTGCACAGAGATTCACTGTTCAAATTAAAATGAGGAAAATGTGATATTCAGTAAAAATAATAAAATGAAGACGTTTTTTGAGAAGTACATTCTACTGTACAATAGTAATATATCTCTTTCGCACAGCCTGACATGTTCTGTGTGTTCACAAGTTGAAGCAGCTCAATAACTCTCCAGGTGAGGTGTGTGTGTGTGTGTAATCTATGGATGTGCACAGGTCTCTGAGAGTGTCTGCAATAGGGGTGTAAATCAGACAGTTCATCATGATACGATATCGATTCTCTCAGCCAGCGATACGATATTTGCCAATACCTCAAATTCGGCGATACAATTACGATTCGATTCGATTCAGGGCAATATCAATCGATTTATCGATATTTAGATATGTGCCAAGTGTACACAACCAGTTACGTTTATTAACTCACAAATGCACCCAAAAATATATAACATGAAAGTTTAATTAAACTCTTCGAAAATTGCACACCCTCTCCCAATTGGGACATTTACAAGTTGTTTGTTACAAGTTACAAGTAAAAAAAAACATGATATATGAAAATGAACAAGAACGGAGTTATCTGTTTTTGCAAATGAACTCTATAACAGAAGAGTTCATTTGCAAAAACAGATAACTCCGTTCTTGTTAATTTTCATATATCATGTTTTTTTTTAAATTATTGTGCATTTGAATATCAATCAAACTGCAGCTGGGTTGTTTTGATTACGTAATAATAACAAAAAAAAATACAGGTAACTTATAAAATTAAAGTTCAATGAAAGTATTTTTTTATATATAAATATTTTTTTTTTGTGTGTGGCAAAAGCAGATAACTCCACATTTCATGTTTCAGAGTTAAACAAAGTCAAGTAATTGCTATGATACATAATAAAACACTTAATCTTTGTAACGTTAATCTCCTCAGCTGACAGACACATGTTGTGACATGTTGTGGTTGTGATTTACGTACACGCAATACAGAGAGATTTTCCCTCACCACTAACGTGCTGTTTTAGCAAGATTCCGTGAAAAAGTTTCAGCTTTTATTTTCCTTTTACGCCCCGAAGAAGATATCACGGTTCATCAAGTTCGTTGAAATCCATCCTCGATCACTTTTAATCAGCTTTGACGAAACTCCTCTCAGCTAGCGTGTCTTTTCAAAGTGACTAGCAGCCTTGTCACCTGACCTGAATACTGCGCACTGATTCGCTAAAACAAACTTTTCGGGTTGTGTTCACAAATAACAAGGGTGCTTGTCATTTCTACTGTAAACCATGAATCGCGATGCCTTGACAGTGGAAAATACCGGCTTTTGTGACAAAGGGTTCAGTCAATCTTGTCAGGTGTCTATTTCAGCTGAGAAAAGTTACGTGAGGATGTGGAGAGTGTCAAAATAAAGGTACCGTATATCAATATTTTATGTGGCATCGATGTGGCACGTTAGACCTTTGATCGATGCATCGATCCATATCGATGTATTGTTACACCCCTAATAAACAGTCTTGTTATCATTATTAACTTATTCAAGAAAACACATGAATATCGCGGTTGCTGCGGTTATTTCTCTGCGGTTAGCCAGTCAGTAGCAATATTGCAGTTATCGCGACAGCCCTAATCCAATCACTATAAGTGGGCGAGAGACACATGAATGATGAACTCTGCTGAACTGAAGACATCTTAAAAAGCAGGCGATGCCCAGCCCTACAGTTTGGCGTCAGAGGTCGTGTTAGGACACAAGACAGAAAAGCAATGCAAGTCTATGAGATGAGCTGATGAGTGAGAGAGAGAGTGTATGTCGCACCTTCACTCCTTTGGGTTTTTTGTGGGCGGTTCTGTACAGATCATCTGAGGCCATGTGACTTCTCCTCATGATGAAGTCGAAGGACGGGCCCATGTCCTCCAGCTGGACCCGCGGCGTCCGGCAGCCCGACCTCTTCAGCAGCACCCTGTGAAAACACTGCTGTCAGGAGAGTGTGTGTGTGTGTGTGTGTGGTGCTGTCAGGAGAGAGTGTGTGTGGTGCTGTCAGGAGTATGTGTGTGTGTGTGTGACCTGTAGCTGCGCATGTAAATCCTGCCCTCCAGCGCTGTGAAGTGAAGCACGTGCTCCAGTCCAGCCAGACGCACCGCAGACACTCGAGGACCACAGAAGAAATCTGACACACACACACACACACACACACACAGAGAGATGAGGACGGTTACAGCCTCAACAACACACGTGACCTGAGGAAACACTCAACCAAATCAACACAGCCTAAATCTTGATATAATCGCATGTGAAAAATGTTGCAATTAAACTTTACCTCATGTAAATAAACAGTAATACTTCAATCAAACTGCTGCAATTAAGATTGCAGTAAAATATGTGGCATTTTTATCTGATCTGGCTTATAATTGACGAGTTAAATGTCTTTTTATGCTTTGTTGTTTACTTGTGTCTTTGTCCGTATTTTATTTAATGGTTTTCATTTTATACAGAACATTGGTCAACAGTAGTTGTTTTTAATTGTGCTTTATAAATAAAACTAAATTTTTTTGCTGAGTTTCGGTTCATTAAGAACGCCCTCCTGCTTGTTTTCTGTATTTTACAAAAGCTTTAGAGTTTTGAATCATGTCCCTATGCCCACATATGACAGTGTAGCCGAACTCCTGTGATCGCTGTTAACAGAACATATATTAGCATTGCTAACATCACAGCCTGTTCATTATCAAAATACAATGCAGTCAACCTAACATATAGAAAGTTGCACTACAAAATTTAAATGGTCTGTAGTAAATCTGTGCAGTGTGACGCCTCACTGCTGTTATTTATATATATATATATATATATATAAATGTGTGTGTGTGTGTGAAGGAATGAGGTTTTACGTCGATCATGCGAGGGAAGTACAAAGCCTAGTTCACACAATTCATAATAGTTTAGAATCCAAATACATTGCGAAAATGGAAACATTTGGATTCGTGCCAAACGAGAGGTAGGCATCAGTTTCACTTTGTAGTAAATCGTTGTGGCTTGACATTTATATATCCTGAGTACTGTTAATTTTAGAGGGTTTGTGAGGGAACTAATGATTGTAATAGGGGTGGCACGGTACATAAAAAAACATCCGAACCGTCCGGTTCGCTTGTCTCGGTTCGGTGCGTGCGTGCGTCGCACGGTTCGACGCATGCGCAATGTAACCTCGTGCCCGTGACCTCAGACAGTGTGTTTACTTTTCGCGCGAAATAAGAGATGTGTGGACATGACAATGGACATACATATGAGGCTTGTTCGACTTGAACCGGCGCTGCACAGACCGATCGATGAATAACATTAAAGTACCGCGAGAGCAATGGCTCCGTATGCTTTTCAATCACTCTCGCGGTACTTTGATGTCACAAACCGATCGGTCTGTGCAGCGCCGGTTCAAGTCGAACAAGCCTATAGACAGTAAAAGTGGAGTATGGAGTGCTGCAGGTCTCGTCACGTATAGAAATGGCAAGTGGGAGATGTAAGGAAGGCTAACCGGAGTTGGAGGATGCGCCAGCGTCGTATAAGTCCGTGTGGGAACATTTTGGATTTCATGTTACCTATGATATTTTAAAATATACAGTGACACCAAGTTTAGATAAGAACTCCTGTCATATGTTTCTAAATACTGCACTTTAATTTCAAGTGAAAAAAATGTATCCTCACTCTCAGGGAATAGAAGCATTGTTGATACTGTTTTTGTGTTGAGGTTGAACTTTCACTTTGTTGTTTCACTTTATGGTTATGCCTTTGCTATTGTTATAACCTCATTATAGCCAATTATGTGTAACATATTTTGACTTATTTAAAAGATAGTGCTTTAAGAGTTCCTCTCTTTTTCTATTAAAAGATAAACATTTTGTAAGAGCTACACTGAAGTTGACAGTTTGATAAATGCAAGTTAATTTTAATCTTTGTGTGCTAAAAATGCACATAAGTCCCTGTAGAGATAGCAATACACATTCTCCTTTTTTGCCAAATAAATAAAAGCATTTCATCAATGTCTTTCTTGCTGTATCAAAATGTCACCTAGCTTTCCTCAGAGATGGTCTCAATAATGTGCTTAAAGTCAAATTCAGTTTGTGCATGATTACATGATATAATTTTTTTTTTAATACTGTATCCTGAATTGTGGATAATTAAGCTATAGCCTATATCATATGCTTAAGTACATTTCTGGAGTGTTAAAGATTAAAAGAAAAAATAACAACAAGAACCGTACAGAACCGAAAACCGTGACCCTAAAACCGTGATACGAACCGAACCGTGGGTTTTGTGAACCGTGCCACCCCTAGATTGTAATCATTTTACTTTATTTACCTGTATTTTACATTATTGCTGTACGCGACATAATTTTTCCTCTCAAAAACGCAATTTTATACGAGTATGTATTTTTTTTTAACCACAGCAAACATTTTAAAATGTATTGAAGAAATACTTTGATTTCTATCTTCAAACATTCCTTTCGTTGAATAGGCTACATTTGGACAAAATCGTATAATATATGATGTTGTATTGCTATGACTAGATGGAAAACACAAGGAAACGGTAACAGAGAAGAAACCCATGAACAGATTTTTTTTTCCGTTTTTAAGCCCTGGTCTGAATACTGCCTTCTAATTGGCTGATAAAACCATTTACCGCACAGGAAGTTGGATTATCATGATAACGTGCATGAGGGATGAGTCCTACACAAGACTGAACAGATAACACAGTGTGTGTGACACGCACCTGTCAGGACGCTCTTCAGGCGCTGGTGCTCGCGGTCCGTGTCGAACAGCTCTCCGGCAAACACCAGCAGGGGTTTAGTTCCCACGGGACACGTGTCCTTCTGCACACACAGCTCACGTTACACTCCCATCTCTCTCTCACACACACACACACACACACACAAACACACACTGCTGCTCACCTTCAGGGCCTTCAGAGACACACACCGCTCGACGCCCAGCTCAAACATGTCTAGCACGTGGAAGTCGAACATGCGTCCTGTGGAGGACACCAGCACACATTAACACACACACGTGGAAGTCGAACATGCGTCCTGTGAAGGACACCAGCACACATTAACACACACACGTGGAGGTTGAACATGCGTCCTGTGGAGGACACCAGCACACATTAACACACACACACACACACACGTGGAAGTCAAACATGCGTCCTGTGGAGGACACCTGCACACATTAACACACACGTGGAAGACGAACATGCGTCCTGTGGAGGACACCAGCACACATTAATACACACACTCACGTGGAAGTCGAACATGCGTCCTGTGGAGGACACCAGCACACATTAACACACACAATCACACACACACACATGGAAGTCGAACATGCGTCCTGTGGAGGACACCAGCACACATTAACACAGTGGTCTCAAACTCACGGCGATATTTTGCGGCCCCCTACTTAACATTAAAGTTTAATGTTAGTGCGGCCCGTCGTTGCGTGTGCCGCGTTTAAAAAAAAATTTTTTTATCCCTTATGGCTTATCATAGATAGTCTCGTGACAGCTTACGGTGGGTTTGTTGTCAATAGTTGTCATAGACAACCGCAAAGTACAAATATACTGCGCCTGGAAAAAATGAGCGCGTCGCTTCAATTATGAGCGCACTTGCCGCGCGCCTACATTTGAAATAACGAACTTGAGCGCGTGCAAAATATGTGAGCGCGATATGTGAAGATGTGAACAGGCCTCTTGGCGAGCTACCACCAATCAGGCCACGAGCTACTGGGAGCACGCGAGCGACGTGTTGGAACTCCCTGCTCTAAAACAATGTGAGAATAATAATTTTGAGCTTGTAATATGTGTTCAACAGGTTGATAAGAAGGTTTGCTTTGATTTGTGCAAAGTCAGTAGTTTGCCTGAGACACTATACATGTGTAGAAAGAATCCAATAAGACGGGCAGACATGACTGCAAATATTTGTATTTCAAAAGCAATAATTGTTTTTTTTAAAGGTGCATTGTATAATAAATGGAAATGTGCCTTCCAAAAAAACATTCAATATCATATTGTATAAAGAAAATAAAAAGGACATGAGCAAATATAAGTATCACAAAGATGTGTTATAAGGAAAAGAAAAATAATGTTTGTAAAATGAAGCATCACAAAGATGTTGTGTATAAGGAAAAAACAAAGAAAGTTTGTAAAATGAACTTCAACTGTCAGAAGGACAGCTCATGAAGAACCAATCATGTACAGAAAGGAATGTTCAAATTCAGAGGAACAGTTCAGAAGAAACGTTAATAATAAAGATTGAGAAGATTGGATCAGTTGTGCTCCTTTTTTAGATTACTTGAATACTATTTTTTGTGGAATACTTGATGCGGCCCAGCCTGACCCAGACTCTACCTCCAGCGGCCCCCAGTTAAGTTGAGTTTGAGACCCCTGCATTAACACATGGACGCACACACACACACACGAACCGAATATGAGGTTGTTGGGTCTCTTCTTGTTGTGTGAGCCGAACAGAAACAGGGAACAGTCTGACTTCTTGGAGAAGAACTCCTGAGGGAAGAAAACACAGCACGGTTACACACAGGCCTCGACACACACACACACGAGCGTGAAGCATGATCTCACCAGAGCAGTGGAGTCCTCAAAGGGCCGGACCATGTTCTTCCTGTCAGGACAACAACACACATCACCATCAGACTAACACGAATTCAGCTACGCTAGTTCAGACGATCTTTCATGCAGTGTGTAATACAGCTGTTTGTGGATGTAAATGATCTGCAGTTTCACAGATAACTGGAGTGATTGTCTCCTAAAAGAAAAGTGATTCTGAACTGAAACGAGTCGTCAGTAATCCAGTCTCACTTCCTGCTCGTTCCTGATTCGTAGGTTTGTAAGTAATTTGCGTAATGCTAGTCAATTAGGGGTGTAGCGGTACACAAAGCTGACAGTTTTGTACAGCAGGTGTTTTTTTTATTATTATTATTAAACAGTTGTTTACTGAACAAATTGTGTCTCTGTCTTTAAATGAATTCAGTTATAATTAAGTTTCTTCACAAAAAGAAATATCTGTCCTAATGCTGTAAACCAGAGGTCTTCAATCCTGCTCCTGGAGGGCCACTGTCCTGCAGAGTTTAGTTACAACCTGCTTCAGCACACCTGCCTTTTGTATATTCAAGCGATCCTGAAGAGCTTGATGAGCAGATTCAGGTGTGTTCGATTAGGGTTGGAACAAAACTCTGCAGGACAGTGGCCCTCCAGGAGCAGGATTGAAGACCTCTGCTGTAAACACTGTAGGAACTCTTACTTTCACATTACTTTAATATTAAAGGTTAACAACAAAGCACATATTAGCCTAAATTAATTTTTAGACAGAATAATCAACAAATTGTATGCAAACATGTAAACTGCACATAAGGCACTTTTTGCATTAACTACTAAATGTAATTATATGTTTTTACTCCAATTTGTTGTTGAAATATAATCATTTACACAGTGGCTGTCATTTTCATGACAGATATTTTACACATACATTAAATAATCAAGACATCAATGGCAGGTTAAGTAAAAAATAATGTATAGGCTAATATAGTGCATATATTTAGCGAGAGTTCATTTCTCTGGCTGACTAACGAGCTGTGATGCACCGAATGACTGTCCTGAGGTAACTGATGCTACGTGGGATATTGTTTACAAGCTGTTTTAACACTAACTGAGCGATTACACGAGTCCTGATATGGATTTCAGTACGTTGTACTGTATCTTTCAACATACCTTTTGATGTTCATTAATGTTTATTATGAAGAGATGATCGCTTTCACTCGCGCTGCTGCTTAAACTGAGCCACCCATACAGCGATCTCTCACGCCACATTAAAGAGCGTCAAAACGCCATTTATTGATTGAATTTAGGGATAAAATGGACAGAATATTTAACGTTTGTGTGGGAACTTAGATTTGAAGTATCTTCCACTACTGTATTGGTACACATGTGCACCGTACCGAAGGTGCTGTACCGAAACGGTTCAGTATGAATAAGTGTACCGTTACACCCCTGCAGCCTCTGGTCCTGATTGGCTGAGCAGCGTCGCTTAGCTCCGCCCTCAAACCCTGTAGTTTATCTGAGACTGGAAGAGTTTGGATTGTGTTGTTCATGTTGAGAAGACGCTGTTTTCTGCTGCAAAAGCAAACCCACTTTGATGAGATTGATACGGTAAAACCCACGCCATCGTTACTGTTCGTATCACTGTGTGACAAGAGCTGAGATTCAGATATGATAATGAGCGTTTGCTTTCTGACCAATCACAGCAGAGCAGCTCTCAGAGAGGCGGAGCTTAGTGAGACTGAATCTGTATAGGGAATGTGAAGGTACATCACGCAGGGTTGCATTATGGGACGTGGGCGCCATGTTTACAGGCACGATCTCTGTTTACCTTTTCGCCAGGCCTTTGCTATGACATTTAATAGTGGGTGTGTTTGGGTGTGGGTGTGTTAATTACCTAGTTTTTGGATTGAGTGCGTACACTTTGCAGGAGTTTAAGAGCTATAAATCCCTTGAAGCACTTGAACAGTTTTGCAGTGGCTGGGTAACGTTACAAGACCTCCTCATTCACAGGCCGGCTAACTGCGAGAGCACAGTCGTACGCAAAGGTAAGATGGCACTTGTGTTTCTGGCCAAGTTATTAAAACAAACTAAATGCTAAATTTTAAAGATTTTAGCATTATAAAAGTTGTGTTATTTATAGGTAATAGGTAAGTCATTAGGAGTGGGTTTGAGCAGTTGCATTTTCAATAAAAAAAAGATTTGTTATAATCGTCAACATTGTCTAAAAACCCAGTTTTATTTTGCGTGTGGTGGGCAGATTTATTTTTGTAACTCGTGGTTATGTTGATTAGAAATTAATGAATACATAATTCACAATCAATAATTTACATTACATTATTTTTACATTGAAATACATCAACAATACATGAAGTTAGTTCAACAGTGTAAAGTTTTTCCTCCTGATTGCGGCAACCCACACGATCCGGTGTCTTCTCGTCAGCTCCTCGTCCTGCTTCCCTTGTTTTTTCCAAGATGGAAAGCTGAAAAAGGTATTCCGTTGTTCAGTTTCCTCCCTGAATGATCATGTGACCTGCTATGGCAGTTCTTGATCGAGCAGCACTGACCAACCATATCGACGTTTATTAAAATCTCGACAGAAAAGCCAAATACAGCCTCCAACACACGAAATCAAATACAGCGGTGTAGAGCACAATCCTGTAAATATGGCGGCGGACCCGTATTGCAACACAGCGTGACGTCACCTTCACATTCCCTATTGAAGCGTTTCAGATACGGATGCACCGATCCGATACTCAGCATCGGTATCGGCTCCGATACAGCCATTTTTGCCGGATCGGGTATCGATCAGACGAGGCCGATCCAAATCCGATATTGTGCGTATACTATTCTGTGTTATTGTTAAGCCCCACAAAAGCACCAAAAACATTATAAAGCACCATAAAGTTTTCATGCACTATATTACAAGTGTTCTGAAGCCATTTTAGTATGTGAGATAGAAATGAACATTTAAGTCATTAAAGTCAAGATCACGTAAACTTTTCCCTCCGCTGCGGCTGTCAATTATTCTTCATTCAGTATTCAGCGTTGCGTTCGGTTACGACAGTCAACATGATGAAACCCTCTCCAAGATGATTCGTTACTATTATTATACTTGATCTGTAGATAAAGCTCTATGGTTTCGCATAAAACAACTTTATCTTGTTGGACTTTATTGCTGTAACGTTAACTTAATCATGTTTCTACCGAGTGTCTGTTAGATCACAACACTAGAGTCCACAATAATTGTTCTTCACGCGCACAGTAACTAAAATTTAAAACTTTTAAAATAAAAGGCTCAATAAACTATTGCATAGATAGATACTGTATAATACACTACGCATCAATATGTCTTTCGTTTGTGCTTTGAACTTTTCAATGCGGACTCGACGCGCTGTGACTCCGTGTTGCTTCAAGCGCATCATTCTGCGCTTGGGATGCGCATAAGCGCTTTGTGCCGCACTGTATTGCAGCCTTTCATATCATAATACAGTGACGCAATGAAAGATTATTAATGGCCTTTCTTGTTCTTTCCTATCTAGCATATGTTGCTGCTTCATTAAACAGGTGTGCTATACATTTAAGACATGTCTCAATTGTACAGTAGCCTATAGCTATATATAAAATAATTTATCTTTTTGATTTTTGTTATCTTGTTTTTCATTAATGTATTTTACAATACAAAGAGCAATGTGTAACGTTTTAGCAGATTTAGTGTTACACTTATTGTCTCTTATTTGTTTTTTTCACTAAATGTTCAGATTTTATACAATTATTGTGGACTTATGATTCTTCTAGACTAAATTTTACTGCTGAATTATCCACTAATCTAGTTTATAAAAGCATTTTTGTCATAGATTGTGATCATATATTTTTTGGATTTGTTTTTCTTTATAATGAAGTTGTCTGTATTAAGTAGATTGTGTTGTTTAACACACAAAAGAGTGATTATCAGTTCAACACAGAGTTATATAAATTCTACTTAATTTAAAAAAAAACTGTTGGTATCGGATCGGCATCGGTCGATACTCAGAATTTTTGGTATCGCATCGGATCGATTCTGAAAAAAGTGGTATCGGTGCATCCCTAGTTTCAGACACCGAGAAAAGAGCTGATGCTGCTGTGAGTTTGAGAAAATAAAAGTGTTTTTGACTTTATATGCATGTGAACCTGTTGTAGGAGATGCCAAAACAACATTAGGAGCCTTTAAAACAGCGTAATAGGGCACTTTATTACATCTGAAACTCTACCTGCAGTTGATGTCACACTTACTTCTTGTACAGCACAGCATTGGGTTTCTTCAGCGCGTACTGAAAACACACAGAGCGGATGAGGAACACACACACCCAGCTGATGATAATGAAGATCATAACTCACCACATCCTTCAGGGCCTGAGAGAGCGTCTCGCTGGTGTTCCCTCCTTTAATGATCATGCAGTTCTTCAGGCTCTCCGTCAGCTTCGGCTCGCGGCTCTGCAGGAACCGTTTAGCGCGCCTCGTCTTCGCCTTACTGGAGGAACACACACACTGACTGTCACACGTGTGTGTGTGTGTGTGTGTGCTCTTTACTGAAGGAACACACACTGACTGTTGTGTGTGTGTGCATAGGCGGAAATCGCCCCATCCCCCCATCAGGGTCACTGCCTGCTCCCCTTTAACCTCACCACCGACACACACACACTGCCTGCTCCCCTTTAACCTCACCACCGACACACACACACACACTGCCTGCTCCCCTTTAACCTCACCACCGACACACGCACACACTGCCTGCTCCCCTTTAAAGGGGTGGTAAAACACAATTTCACTTTTCTAACTTTAGTTAGTGTGTAATGTTACTGTTTGAGCATAAACACCATCTGCAAAGTTACAGCGCTCAAAGTTCAAAGCAAACGGAGATATTTGCTTTTAAAGAAATCTATTTCTAAGGACTACAGCAAACAGCCGGTTTTGGACTACACGACATTCCTCCAGGGTTGCTGACGTCAGCAAACACCAATAAACCCCTCCTCCGAAAATACGAAATAAGGGGGGCAAGGCCATTTTATATTGCGTTGGAGAAGAGTTATTGTGGTATAGGAGTGTTGTTGCCGCCGCAATGTCGTCGAAATGCTGTTATTTTCATCAGTGCCCGGATTGCAGGTCCACTTTGTTCAGCCTTCCTAGGGTCGTGGGAGTTAGGGATCAATGGTTAATTATTACCTAAATCTCGCTCTTTGTGCTGCACATTTTACGGAGGAAAAATTCCACAATCTTGGCGATCGCGTTCAATGCAGGATTCGCACAACGGCTTGTGCTGAACGATGGAGCAGTTCCAACTTTAAGAACAGAAGCTGTTGTTTACGGGCCACAATCTGTAAGTATGATTTATTTTTCGTCTATGTGTTTTCCTGTAATAGTTCATATTGTTAATTGTACGTTGTAGCAAGGAAGTAAACAAATGACAACGCTGTTTGGCTCTGCAAACCAGCTTGTTAAATGCTCATTCATACTTAACGTTATCCGACAAACACCTAACGTTACAAACTTTTTTTAAATCTCAAATCTCGCGAACTTGGAATTAGAGTAAATTATTCTTTGATTAGAGCTTTTATGTATTGTTTATCACTTGTTTATCTACAGGCATGCTAAACATGGTTCTGTGTTTGATTTGGCTACTGTAGTAAATCCGATGTTTAGTGTTCGTTTTGGGTTAATAGTTCTGTCGACAGATATTTGGCTACAATCGTTCTAAAAATACAAAAGTAACCGTGCCATACAGTCAGTAATATAGATCCGCAGTCTTTACTAAAAAAAAATCCCTTCGAGGACTGTAGTATAATTTGTAAGAACGATTATATGAAATTCTTGTTTATGATTCGGAAGCTTATTTTTTTGTAATACTATAATAATTAGTACAATTAACTAACAGCGTATCTAAAAGGTAATGAGTAGTGGTCGATATTTGGCTTTTTTAAAATATCGGCATTGGCCGATAAGTTTTTCTGATTGGCCGATGTGTTGGAAGGGGACTTTTACTTTGACGGCGCTGCAGACTTTTATTTTGACGGGCGGCGCTGAGAACACCAGCACCTGAGAAGAGAACGGCAGCGCCTGAATCTGGTCACACAGCGCTCACTCACATTCTCCGTCTCTCTGTCAGTCATATCTAATACTTTGTTAGACAGAACCAGTGGCTACAGAACTGGTAATCAAAGAAAGTAAATGGTATGCGAAAAAGTAATGCGTTTGCTTTTATAATATTTGTAACCGAAAAGGCAAATAATCAGGCTAAAATACTTTCTCATTTACCGTCAACATTCAGCAAATGCGCATCTACATCATTTAAACAAATCTCTGAATATCTAATAAACATTAGAAACATTATGAAACATTTAATTTCACAAACCTTGCAGATTTAATCGAATCCAGCTGTGATATCTTGTGAAGTGTGCATTTGTAGCCTGCATAAACGTGTTCCTGCGAGTGACGGTCCGTGCGAAGTGAGTAAATGTGAACAGAAGATCTGCTTCACAGGAGACGCGATCGAAAAACTTTAAATCCTTCATTTTAAAATATGCTGTGCTATATCCAGTTGCCCACTGTGTCATATTCATGTCGTTTTCACTGTATGCTGTAAAATTAGCGTTACCTTGTCAAAAGTCAAAGTAAAAAAAAAATATGATTTATCAGTGCACATGAAATTACCAGATTACTGAGTGCCCTGTTACAGTGTTTACTTCCTTTTCATTCACATATTTTTAAACAATTACTTTATTTGTGAAAAATACTGTAATAGGATTGCAGATTCAAGAAGTTGCCGTCTAAAGTATAGGGCCTAAGCATGTTTATTTTAAATATTTTTAAATATTTATTAAATTTCTAATTTATTAAATATTGATTTATATAAATATAAAGTGTGTGTGTATATATTATATATGTGTGTGTGTGTATATATATATATATATATATATATTAGTGCTGGGCAACGATTAAAATTTTTAATTGCGATTAATCGCATGATTTTCTTGCGATTAATCGCATTGTTATGCGCAAAATTGAATAATGACTTCTAAAGTAGTGTATTGCGCACTTTTGATTTAAATGTACTGCTATATACACAAAAGTGCAATAACTTTAAACAAATAAGGTGCTTTTATACCAGCAGTATTCCCTTTACACAGTAATCTCAAATCTCAACTTAAACATTAATGCAATCGAATCAAATATTTAAACAAAGCTATTTGCCACTGCCAGGGCATTAACTTTTATCTAGTTTGTTAAAAGGAGTCTAGTTTTCTTGTTTTTTTTCTGAACAGGTATCAACAGGTATCTTTTATCAGGGAGCAGCAGAAACAGTCTATGTAGTAGTCAGAGGTCATGATCACTACTACAGATATAAGTTGACCAACGTTACTTATAGTAGCTTAGGTTTGGTCATGCCATGGTTTCCCACGTAAGATTACATTAAACAGAGTAAAAAAACAATTTATATTTTATACTCACGCCATAGCTGTGTAGTGCGCGTACACTTCGGCGTACCCTGACGTGCACCTCTCAAAAAATGTAACGTCAATTCTACGCGTACCGCAACCGCTCTGATTGCTAGAACCGCTCCCCGGGTTTCACATGCTCCCTCTGCATGTGTAATTGCGCGTCAACGCGGACAACGACGCAGAGATATAAATGAAAACCAACGCGTAGTCTATAGCGTATAGTCTTCGGCGTAAGTCCGACGCAGAAGTATAAATCAGCCAAGAGTGAGGTGTAGTGGTCGAGCACAAGGTGCAGCGACAAGCGGGTGCGTTCCTGTGAAACTGTTGCGGTCATGCTCGCCTCACGCACGCACGCGCCCGCTCGTTGCCGAAGTTGAATTGTCTATAACTTTTTATAAAGGACGCGCAGCACAAATCATTAGAAGAGAGACTGATCCTCGGCTCGCTGTTAGTGAGTTTCCAGAATCTAAATAGTTATTATCTATAGGGTTTATAGGTACTATCCATAGAGCGCCTGTCATTCACTCGCGGAGCGCAACCCTTTAACTGTTCACCAGAGAGAACCTGCCTCTCTCCACTGCTTGTTTGGGTGGGTTATTTGCTGCCTGACCAACATCCCACCCCTCCTGTGATCATGGTTTGACTGTTGGCCTATGTGTATTCAGAGCCAGTGAGCAACGGGCTTTCAAAATAATAATAAAAAAAAAACTGCGTTAACGTGCGATAAAAAAAATTGTCGGCATTAATTAATAAATGCGTTAACGCGATAACGCGTTAACTTGCCCAGCCCTAATATATATATATATATATATATATATATATATATATATATGTTTGATATATAAATATAGGCTTTATATCGGCCATCGGCCACCCTGCTCTCTAAGTATCGGCATCGGCCATCAAAAAACCCATATCGGTCGACCACTAGTAATGAGACAACATTTGACAAAAACAAACCGTTCTGAAACATCGTTTAACAGCCGTTCTTGAACAGGTTCTGCTCGATCATCTTGACTAACATTCTATGGGTCCGATTCGGGCTCAAATTGGTATGGTTTTATTGACGCCATCGTTTATAATACACCAAAGCACAAACTAGGCTACCACTAAAGGTACGGGGCGTGACGTTTCCGGAAAACGTGCACTAGTCGGTTAGCGAATCACAACACACTGGGCCAGCTAACCAATCTGAGCCCATTGCGCATTTTTGAGGGACTGGCTTCATAGAACCCGGAAACCATCAGACCGGTTTTACAAGGAGGGACAGAGCAGTGTAGAATAAAGGTAAAATATATGAAAAATAACGCAATTTTTTAAAAACGAAGCATGAACACATGTTACAGTGCACCCCACAAACACAATCAAGCCTTTGAAAAAAATGTGTTTTACCACCCTTTTAACCTCACCACCAGCACACACACACACTGCCTGCTCCCCTTTAACCTCACCACCGACACACACACACTGCCTGCTCCCCTTTAACCTCACCACCGACACACAGCCTGCTCCCCTTTAACCTCACCCCCGACACACACACACTGCCTGATCTCCTTTAACCTCACCACCGACACACACACACACACACTGCCTGTTCCCCTTTAACCTCACCACCAACACACACACTGTCCAGTGGGAGAGAACAAAGTTTTTGAGTAGTTGTGGAACTCCAGTAAGTCAATGCTATTTTATTCACTTTAAACATCGGATGAAGTGATTATTTTCTCTTTAATATAGATGATGCTGAGTAATTAGAAATCATGTAAAAAAATATATGATTGTGTACCAATGTACTTTTGTCACGATGTAGTCTGCTATGTTAGCGATTAAAACGTTTACCCTTGTTTTATACGTATCCGTTTACCTAGCTTGTTTAATACCATAGTATATCCCTCACACACACACACACCCATAGAGTGTACGCATACACTACGTGATGTAGTCTTGTAGATTAGACTAGTGCGGGTGCACATTTAGATTTTCACGCTTCCACTGTGATTTAGTCGGTTTATATCATTTAATACAGTTAATATTAGAGCTGGGACGGTATGGATTTTTTCTAACTGCGGTTGAAAAGCAAGAAATTCCTGCGTTATAGCGGTAAACCGCTTTGTTTTGTTTTTTTGCGGTGTTGACGGGACAAGCTCAGACCAAGGGGGTAATCAGCCAGAAACTGAAGCCTCCCGGGGGCCGTCATTGTAGCAGACCTGCTGTTAGCATTCCATTGACTCACATTAATTTTAGCGTCACTTTGACAGCGAATAACTTTACATCTGAGGCGTCCAAAGACTTAATTTGTCCATTATTTATTTCTAAAGAAACACGACAATGTATAAAAGGCTCCATTACTTTGTATCTTACGTTATGGCCCCGTAGAAGCCGTATTTGTAAAAAATAGGCTAACGATTGCGTCATAACCACGAGACTCTCTTGTCGCACAATAGAGAAATTACTGTGTAGACAGGAGGAGAAGCTTGCAGGCAATCTTTTACCGTCTATGAGGCAATAAGGGGGACATGGAGAAATAAAGTCAAGTGAGAAGCCCATAGATAGAGAGTACATAAAAGCAACGGGACAAAATATTTCAACAAAGTTTTTGAGGAATTGGAAATAATTCAGTATGTGGCACAGCTACTAGAAGATTTACAACTGTCAGACAGGTTGCTCCCGTCACATCTACGTCGTCAAGCTCAGTTTGAGCCTGCGCAGTATGCTCAGCCATCAGGAAGTGAGTGCTTCTAATTGGGCTTCAGGTTTCTCCGTTGAAATCAAGGGGGTCGCTGTGTCCATTTCTTTTACTGTCTATGGCTCAGACCTGCGGCAGGCGTCACGTGACCGCGGTATTGCGGTAACCATCCCAGCCCTAGTTAATATAATACAATATCACAAGAAGAGTGCAGTTTTTCTCCGGTTATTAGCATGATAACAATTAATGTGATTTTGATTTTATACAAGTTTAATAAACAAGAAGTTAATATTAAGAGCAGTACATTTAAGACACCATATTGCCTGCTTTAGCTCTATTTCGCCAACTAAAATAGTTGAAAACTAAGCCACAGCACTGTATTTGCATTTCCTTACTGAATGAATCAGCTTTTTGAACGAATCAGTTGAATCTCAATGACTCACTCATTAACAGTGACTTGCTGCCACCTACTGTCGGTTTTAATTTCACATTTAAACTATCTTTCATCTGATTCGTCGTCATCTGACATAACCCGGAGTGACAACGAAAGGGAACCGGGGTTATGCAAGTAACCTTAGATCCAAGATGGCGCCGCGGATGGCTGCCTCGGTGTGTTTCTCTCCAGCTATTGTGCTGTTTTTGTTTGTTTGTTCTGCGTTTAGTCATTCTTTTCCTATCAGTTTCACCAAAGACTAGAGATGCTCCGATCAGCATTTTTGGGGCCGATCACCAAAATCATGATCTGCCGATTGCCGATCACAGAATGGCAGGGGAATGGGAATCTTTTATCTATAATCTAGCAGAGTTTGCACCATTTGTAGAAATGTGTTTATTTAATTGTATTTAGAAAATGAGATGTCTGAAGGCTACTGTAGGCCAGCTTTCCCAAATAAGGCAGAGTAACATTAAATTATTCCAAACAAAGAGGGGTCAGGCAAACCAACACACATCAGATCAGCCTAATGGGAGGGGATCAAGTTACACTTAGGCATATTTGGAAATTGTAGCCTCTTAATACACCCACTACATTTACTAATTGGCAACAAAATGTACAACTTGTTACACCAAAACTGGCTACTGATAAAAGGACAAAACTATGGCAAGTTTTTTTCTGTTATTATTATGAACATCTGATGTAGTTGAGCAGAATGCTCTTTTATGAAGTTACTTCATTAAAGGAAATATTTAATGAGATTATGCCTGAAAAGGTTTTGGATTTTTTATCATATGTTCATTTAAAAATATATATTGTATAAAATGACTTCTTGTTTATATTTGTTTTGTTTTATTGTATTTATATGATATTTGTATTTTTATAATTGAATTTTTGCCATGAAAATAGCTTTGAATGCTGACATGGCATTAAATAAAATAATCAGAATCTGATGTAGTTGAGGAACCAACTACGTCAGATCAAAAAAAATAAAATACCACCACCACTTTTGAAACATCTCGCGGCACGAATGTACCAATACAAATAAATAAAAACATCTCCAGTTAACTCAGAGCATTCATTTTGTTCATTTGTTAAATAAGAGGCGATCTAGCGCTGAAATGTTTATTTTTTTTATCAAGTGATCAAAGTGCTCGTTGCCGCAGCGATCAGTGGCGCAGATACCGCGTTCTGTTGTGGCTCGCGCGGTGCACGGTCTTCACTCGGACGCGCGCTTCAATCCGTTGGGAGACTCCCTATTCGTTCCGGTGAAGGAGAACTCATGTTGCCACTGCCAAGCTCCACTCTGCTGTTGTGTGCCCGTGCATGCAGGTGGGAAAAAGTCGCGCGAGTAATTTACGTCACGTGATCGGCTTTTTTTGGGGTTCGCCGATCAATCTATTTTTAGCCAATATCGGCCGATCATGATCGGCGTTCGATCAATCGGAGCATCCCTACCAAAGACGAACTACTGGACATTAGGAAACACACACCAGATAACTTTTCTACAGTTTTTGATTATTTGGATGTCTTGCAGGACATTCTCGTCGGAGGGGCAGCGTTGTTGTTCAAACGCGCGGTCAGACGCAAACGCGGGAAGCGAGCCGGCGCGCTGGTTAAACTCGGCGAGCGCGGCCTGCGCACTGCACTCCCCAGTATTCATCTCGCGAATCTCCGATCCCTTCCTAACAAAACGGACGAACTTCTTCTCACCCGCACTAACAAGGATTTTTTAAACTCTGCTGCTCTGTGCTTCACTGAAACCTGGCTGAGTGAAGCCATACCAGACAACGCAATACATCTGCCGGGCTTCCAGCTGTTCCGAGCGGATCGCATCGCGGAGCTAACAGGGAAAACAAGAGGTGGTGGATTGTGTTTCTACATTAACGAAAGTTGGTGTTCAGATGTAACAACACTGATGAAGATGTGCTCTCCTAATTTAGAGGCACATTTTATAAACTGTAAACCTTTCTACTCGCCTCAGGATTTTCCTCTTTCATTCTCGTGAATGTATACATCCCTCCAGACGCGTGTGTGAGCGCGGCGCTACAACAGCTGGCTGAACAAATAGCTGAAACAGAACAAAGGTATCCTGACTCTCTTTTAATCATTCTTGGGGATTTTAACAAAGCAAATCTTTCCCGTGAACTACCAAAATACAGACAGCACGTTACATGTCCCACCAGAGACAGTAATATACTGGACCACTGTTACACCACAATAAAAGATGCGTATCACTCCGTCTCACGAGCAGCTTTGGGGCTCTCTGATCACTGTTTGGTTCATCTCATACCGACCTAAAGGCAGAAACTGAAATCAGCTAAACCTGTAATAAGGACTGTAAAAAGATGGACTAATGAAGCAGAGCAGAATCTACAGGCCTGCTTTGATTGCACTGATTGGACTGTTTTGAAGCTGCTACCAACGATCTGGATGAGCTCAGAGATACTGTAACATAATGTGTAAGTTTCTGTGAGGATACATGCATTCCTACCAGGACATTCTTATCATTTACTAATGATAAACCATGGTTTACTGGGAAACTCAAACACCTTCGTAATGCCAAAGAGGATGCCTACAGAAGTGGGGATAAAATCTTGTATAACCAGGCCAGAAACAGACTGACAAAGGAGATCAGAGTTGCTAAAAGAAGCTACTCTGAAAAACTGAAAAACCAGTCTTCATCCAACGACCCATCATCAGTCTGGAATGGCCTGAGGAACATCAACTAGAAGTCACCATCCCCCCGATCTGTGGACAATCAACACCTGGCTGATGATTTAAACTCATTTTATTGCAGGTTTGAAAAGCACTCATTCACACCACACACCGGCTCTGACCTGCACTTCACACATTCACCATCACCTCCTGCACTCCCATTACTCCCCCCTCCTGCCATCCTACCTGAGCTTAAGGTCTGTGTGGAGGACGTGAGCCGAGTCTTCAAAAACACAGAAGACTAGGAAAGCCTCAGGCCCAGACGGCATCTCATCTGCTTGTTTAAAAGCCTGCGCTGACCAACTGGCCCCGGTCTTCACGCAGATCTTCAATAGATCATTGGAGCAGTGTGAAGTTCCCTGCTGCTTCAAACGCTCCACTATCATTCCTGTCCCCAAAAAAACCCAAATCACTGGACTTAATGACTACAGACCTGTCGCTCTCACGTCTGTGGTCATGAAGTCGTTTGAAAGACTGGTGTTGGCCCACCTGAAGGACATCACTGGACCCCTGCTGGATCCCTTTCAGTTTGCTTACAGAGCAAACAGGTCTGTGGATGATGCAGTCAACATGGGACTGCATTATATCCTGCAACATCTCGACGAACCAGGGACTTATGCAAGGATCCTCTTTGTGGACTTCAGTTCGGCCTTCAATACCATCATGCCTGGTCTTCTCACAGCCAAACTGACCCAGCTCTCCATACCATCCTCGATCTGTCAGTGGATCACCAGCTTCCTGACGGACCGGCAGCAGCGAGTGAGACTGGGGAAACTCACATCCAGGACTCTCACCACCAGCACTGGCGCCCCCCAAGGGTGCGTTCTCTCCCCACTGCTCTTCTCCCTGTACACTAATGACTGCACTTCTAAAGACCCCACTGTCAAGCTCCTGAAATTTGCCGACGACACCACTGTCATCGGTCTCATCCGAAACGGTGACGAGTCTGCTTACAGACTGGAGGTTGAACAGCTGGCTGTCTGGTGCAGTTATAACAACCTTGAGCTGAACACGCTCAAAACAGTGGAGATGATCGTGGACTTCAGGAGGAACAGCCCAGCACTCCCCCCACTCACCATCATGAACAGCACTGTGGAAGCAGTGGAGTCATTCAGGTCCCTGGGCACTTCCATCTCTCAGGACCTGAAGTGGGACAATCACATTGACTCCATTGTGAAAAAAGCCCAGCAGAGACTGTACTTCCTTCGCCAGCTGAGGAAGTTCAACTTGCCACAGGAGCTGCTGATTCAGTTCTACTCAGCCGTCATTGAGTCTGTCTTATGCACTTCCATCACTCTCTGGTTTGGTTCAGCTACCAAATCAGACATCAGGACACTACAACGGACAGTCCGGACTGTGGAGAGGATCATTGGTGCCCCCCTGCCAAACCTCCAGGACCTGTACTCTTCCAGAGTGAGGAAGAGAGCAGGTAAAATCATCACAGACTCCACTCACCCTGGACACCACCTGTTTGAACTGTTACCGTCAAGACGGCGACTCAGATCACTGGCCACAAGAACATCTCGGCACAGGAACAGTTTCTTCCCACAGGCCATTTCCCTCCTGAACAATTAACACACCTCCCAAGGCATATGCCTTAAGTGCAATACTCCCACTGTTTAGTGCAATATCCAACAAATAGGTTCATAATCTGTAAATCTGAAAATGTCTATTCCGACTAAACCCAACTGTGATACTTTTATTCTCATATATTTATATTTTTATATTTTATTCTTATAAATTGTAGTATTATGTTTCTTGTTGTATTTGTATATGTCCACTGGAAGCCTCAGTACCAAAACAAATTCCTTGTGTGTGCAAGCACACTTGGCAATAAAGCTCTTTCTGATTCTGATCTTTTCATGTTTTAAATCATTAATATTCAATATAAATTGAATATTAATATTCAAAAATATAAATATTAAACATTTTATTTTTAAAACATCAAAATATTATTTATGTCTGTGTAAAAGCATCTAAATGCCACTTCAAATGCAGCTTCTGTGTTTCCTCTCCATTGCAAATATTTTGTTGATACTTATTTAATTTGATTGGTAACAGCCCTTTTGTGTCTTATTATAATTTAATTTGATTTGATTACATTTATGAAATTTACACAAAATATGGTGCATGGAATTAGGTTTAAAAATAAATTTATAAAAAGGTAAAAATGCCCATAAAATGTAAAAATGTATTGAAACATATTAGAAAAAATATTTCTGTCACTGCTGTGAACTGACCGCCACACAGAATATAAAGCTAAACCTGCCAACCAGGACAATAGCACACTCAGCAAAATATTGTCTAATTATTGTTAGACAATATGAAGTGTTATTGATGTTATTGATAAAATCCCAGAAAATATAGAGAGATTAATTGTGTGTCAATATCGCACACCCCTAAAGTTAAGTGGCAGATCAGTGGGCTTGCTGCAGTTGAATATCTAACTAAAGATACATCTTCTGTCCCAGACGAAACCTAAAATACTACGTGAAGGACGCAAGATATTTTAATTATTATATTACTGCGTGGTGAACCTAACATATTTAAACAACTATTGCTTTGTGTTGTTGGTCAGATAAAATGACAGAGGAAAGAAAAACGCACATTTTTCAGGGCACCAAAACGCCAAGTAAGTACAAAATTTAGGCAATTTGGCCTTAAGGCAAAACATCTTTATAAGAATGGGTGCTTATGGAAATACTAACGTCACAGTGTCACAGGCAAAGGATACAGAAAGTACCGAGGGACAGGGAAACCAGGCACAGTCAGGTTTAGAGTCTCAGGGAAGTGTGTTGAGCTTTTGTTAATGTTTTTTGGAGGTGTGGCTGTTCAGCAGATAAGTACCAATGGCTCACCAATTTACAGTTTGATCTGCCAATTTAACAAGTAATGCAACAACGTTGCTATTAAATGTGCAATATAAATAAATAAAAGTTGAAGTTAAGTTTAAATTCCATTGTATTTTGATGGCTTGATTGTGTAAACAACTTAAAAAACATTGCAATAAAAAAATTAAAGGTTTAGAAGAATTTTTTGGTCAATATAGTCAGCTTTTTCACTGAACCAGAAAGAAACTTTGAGAAGGATAATGGAACAGTCTCCATGCTACATTAATAGTAATGGTTCGAATCAGTGGCGGATCTAGAAAATTTTACATGGGGGGGCAAAGGGGTGGCAAGAGGTCTTGGCAGGGTGGCAGGGGTAGACGGTGGGAATCCCTATGTGAATTGCTTTAACAAAACAAACACAAAAACACAGTAGTTATTGTTTAATCATGCCCTTACACACTACGAAGGTTTTTAATTCACAACAGGAATAAGCCCAGTGCAGTGTTCAAAAAAATCAAAACTGTGCATCTTTTAAAAAGTAAAAGTATAAAAAGCTAAATGAAAATATAAAAAAAAGTACAATAATTGTGTCCAAGGACTTTTAGCCTTAATGGTTAGGCTCCAGCTACTTTCTTCAACTACTCTTGCCTGCAAAAGTCAATATGTGAAAACCTCTGGTTATCCTTGTAGGCTATTACATTACACTGTAGGGCCATGTAGCTAATAATAGCCTATATAACAAATATAAAATCAGAAAGATTTATCACATGCACACACACCAGTTATGTTTAGACTACTTAATATAATAATCCTAATTGTATTTGTTATTTCCCCAGTTGTAACCTGGTTTCATTGCTGTGATATCTGAGAGGAATTGGATTTGCTTAGCTAATCAAATGATCGATCTCCTAACTGGCACTGAATTGTGTTTTGTAACGTAACGTCGGCGTAACGGCGACCATCAGTAAACATTATGGATACAAACAATTTATATTTTTTATTAAGCTGTTCTTGTCTTTACTAAAATCAAAATTAGGCTAATCAAAGTGAAAAGTGCTCTTACAAATCACGAGGGAGCGATTTGACCGCTGATTTGGGCTAACGTAATAGACTCGCTGTTTTTGCTGATGCTGAATCGTCTTTACATTCATTACAAATGTAACTTTAAGTTAAACGTGTGTTTAACTACACCTGGGGAAACTCATTTCACCTTCAGAGGCTCTGGGGCAGCTCAGTCTCTCCAGTCGGGTTGCAGGGCCACCGCACCGCAGCAGACTCGCTGTGTGTGTGTGTGTGTGTGAGCCAGACTGAGCGAACGGCGCTCTACGTTTGAATCAGGGACGTACTAAGTATTTGAGGGGGAGGGGGAAGGGTCTTTAATAAAAATTAAATTGTTCACTTTTGGTAAATGTATCGTTTAGTTCACTGTTTTGAGAAGCGTGCGGGTTGTTTTTACAGGTACAGTTTTTGGATCATCACAGTTAGGGGGGCAGCTGGGGGGGGGGCAAGGCTCTAGAGTGGGGGGGCACCTGCCCCCCCGTAGATCCGCCCCTTGTTCGAATCCACTGTGAGACACCAATGTGTCCCTGAGCAAGACACTTAACCCCTAGTTGCTCCAGAGGCGTGCGACCTCTGAAATATAGCAATTGTAAGTCGCTTTGGATAAAAGCGTCAGCTAAATGCATAAATGTAAATGTAATAGTAGTAAGGCTTTCCTCTCTGTACATCTTGCAATTATTTTGCCTGTATTATTGGTGTCCCCTACAAAAATTGCTCGAGAAATGTTATGTTTATTCACTGACTCTCGTGTGTGTTCATGGGGTCTTTACAGTCACTTCTACTCACTGTCCCTCTAATCTCTCATTTGTATAATACATAACTTTTATATTATATATATATATATATATATATATATATATATACACACACATATATACACACACACACACACACTATATATATATATATATATATATATATATATATATATATATATATATATATATATATATATATATATATATATATATAAAAAAATCACAAAGTATATCCACATGAAACCGAGAGAGGGCATTGAACTGCATGTTATTTTCTCGTGTCTCCAGCGAAGAATCAAACTGATACTGAACTCACACTTACAGTCGGCGTCTAACTAACTTTCTAAACAACAGGTTCAATAAAGCGCCAAGAGTGATTGTGAAGTTTTGGTAAAGTTTACTTACACGATCCCGTCTAGATGCGTCATAGTTTAAGAGTCTGTCTGCAGTGATGGGAACACGTGAAACTGCACGATGAAGCCAGCGCAACAATACCGGTTTCCGGTGCAGCCGGAAGTTTCAAAATACAGGTCTCTCTCATTCTTCACAGCAAATACAACAACATTCTCCGACTCCGAAACCAAGTTTTGGCTGATCAAGTCAAGTCACCTTTATTTATTTAGCGCTTTTTACAATACAAATGGTTTCAAATCTCTTTACAGAGATAATAATATTGTTAATTATAAAATTAAATGTCCCCAACTAAGCAAGCCAAAAGACATTCTTCTCTGGTCAACGAACGAACAGTGTACATGATTATGATTCAGGCAGCTTTTACAGGTCAGAGGTCAAATTGGATTGTAACATTATACTATGCAGTTCATCTGTTTGAAGACCGGAGTCATCACGCGTATGCATAGATATAAACGTGTTTATATCAATGACGCGTATGGAGACGAGATTGTTGAGGATCAGTGCCGATGGCGGTCGTGTCTATATGAGGCCTTCACAGGGGAGAGTCTAATGCCCTGTCCCAAATGGAACCCTAAGCACTCGCGGTCTTCCTCTGAGTCCGCACTTTCGTGACGTAATGCCGCTTTGACTGTCGGGAAGAAGTCTGCTGTGGAGTCCGCATCAGCGCCGGCTCGGCAAAAGTGCGCATCAAGGGCGCTAATCGACCACATGGGGGCGCTCGCGAGCACCCTTCTGAGATCTAAAAATGAGAAATGGGACACACTGCGGTCTCACGGACTTAACGGACACGCGCACGCGGCAGCCATTGTAAGTCCACAAGACCGAAAGTGCACATGAAGTGTGCCATTTGGGACAGGGCCCATTTGACACAGTAGCTGTGTCCCAATGTGAAGGCTAGCTGCATCCTTCGAAGGCCGTATTTGAAGGCTGATTGGCTGCATTGTCACAGCGGCACGACGAAGGATGTCCCAATTCAAAGGCTGAATCTTCTTTTTTTCTTTCTTTTTTTTTAATTGAAATTCAATTTTACAGACAAAATAGGTATTGAACAAACAATATTAACTTACAATTCTCAGAGGGCAGACATAATTGCAAAATACAATAAGTAACAGCGATGAGGTCTCAAATCAAATATACAATCAAGAAGACAAAAATAAAATAATAATAAAATATGTAAAATAAATGTTTATGTAAAAGTAAGTCCTTGCAAGGGGTAAAGGAGCTAAAGTGCACTTAGCTCATTGATAAAACTGGCTACTGTAGAAGCTTTCTCATTTGAAAGGGTGCAAAGTGAAGCAGCAAAAGCTTTAAGTTCATTAGTAAAATGAAGAAAGGACGGAGGGGTTTCAACAATCTGCATTTGTGAATAAAGTATTTAGCAAGTTCAAAAAGATTATTAACCAAGTAGTGCTGTGAACAATCTTTCTTAAGTACACCAAACTTGATTTGTTTGTATTCAAGGGGGTTTACACATGTAATAATACATGACAGTTTACTGTACAAGTGAGACCAAAACAGCTTTGAGTGATTACAATAATAAAAAATATGTTCTGTGGTTTCAATATCAGTGTCACAAAATTGAAGTGTCACAAAAAAGATTTTTCTTCGATATAAAATTTAGAATTCAGGAATTGTTTAGATGGGTATATGTCATTTATAATTTTAAAATGAATTTCTTTCACTTTAGGGAGACTTTGAAAGGTAAGATAATTCATTCTCAATTCCTTCACCTCCTTTGAAAATATAGTAACGTTTAATACTATTTGGATGAAGTCTATCAAATAAAAACACTTCTAATATATTCATTGTTGCATTTATGATCTCTAATAGATAATTCACTCAGAGAAGGAGATGGGAGAGAGAATGTTACAGAATAGTGAGAAAGAATCCCCTTTACCAGTAACACCATGTTTTTTTGGTATGGCATTTACAATCGTGTAAAATTCTTTAGGGTGACAAACAAATCCATGTTTCAAACAAAAATCATTGTAATTGCAAACATTACCATAGTTGTCCATCATGTCCAACAGAGAAAAAAATTTATATTGAATCCAATTTTCATAAAATAAAGATTTGTTATGGTGTAAAATAAAGCGATTATTCCAAATACAAGTTTTGTGTGGACTGAAATTGTGGGAAAATGCTAACTTCCAATAAAGGAGAACTTGTTGATGGAATGCGGACAATTTAAGAGGTAATTTGTGCAACTCAATATCACATCTAATCAGAAATTCCAAACCACCTACTTTCTCAAATATTGAAGAAGAAACAGTAAACCATAAGCCATTTATATTACAAAGAAAAGATTTTAACCACTGGGTTTTTAAAACACTATTCATTATTTCTAAGTCAATAACATTTAATCCTCCTCCTTCGTAACTGTGAACTAAATCATTTTTGTTAATATAGTGAAGCTTATTTTTCCAAATAAAGTTAAATATTGCAATGTTACATTCTTTTAGTAAGTGAGGTGGGATAGCTAGCGAGGAGGCTGGGTAATCAAACCTAGAGAGCAGTTCCATTTTGGTTAACAAAACTCTTCCAAAAATTGAGATATCTGTTTGTATCCAGTTGTTGAGAATAATTTTAGCTTTTGAAAGATTTAACAAAATTTTCTTGGACGCTTTGATTGCTATCTCTAGTTGTTGAGGCTATTCTATAAGCCTTGGTGTAGATGGCATGGTGTTCTCAACGCGTAGCAGAAATTCCGGAGTCCAAACATTAGCTCTCTTTGGGTGGTATTCCCGTTTATTGTAAAAGTAAAAAAGGAGATGGTTTACATAAAATGGTATTTCACCAGTGCGAAGCAATAAAGTGCTGTCGTGCTGTTGGTAAAGTGCCCACGGCTACGGTAAGAACCGTGTGTTCCTCGCCATCCACACCTTTCCTAATTGATTGCCACACCTGGTAATATACCTAACGTGACGTGTCACACCCAGTGCAACACTCCCACCAAGTGGCTAGAATAAGTAATTGCAATGTTAACCTATCAAGAAAAGGTGCATGTATAAATGGCTTCTACACCCCGGCCCCATAATTGTGTGAATATTTACTTTAACCACAATTACCCAAATTACTTTAAACTAAAGGAGTCATTTTTGCAATGATAATCTAAGTGAAATCTTCTCTTGAGCTTAGGACATCTGTGGTCGGATCATCTAGTCAAGACCTCCTCTGTGACACTTCGACTTTCATCAAAAGGCAGATCTTCGTTACAGGCCGTTCCAGCTGACCCGTTTTTGTTTTTAGCAGCACTGAGCAGACAAAGCCTTTCTTGTCAGGGTAGGTCTGCATAATTTTTCCCATCAGCCAGGACCCTCGTGGAGCGACAGGATCCATTATGACCACAATGTCTCCGACAGAAAAGCTTCTTTTGGGTCTCGTCCACTTCTGTCTCTCCTGGAGTAGCGGTAAATATTCCCTCACCCAGCGTTTCCAAAAGAGATCAGATAGGAACTGCACCTGCCTCAATCTTCTCTTCAGATATAGGTCATCCTTACAAAAGAGCCAAGGAGGGAAGTGTGGCTTTGACCTTAAGAGCAGGATGTGGTTGGGTGTAAGTGCTTCGTGGTCATTCGCATCATCAGAGGCCTTTGTGATGCGACGACCATTGAGAATGGCTTCGACTTCAAAAAGAATGGTATGAAACCCTTCATCATCCAGTGTTTGGAGTCTGAGCGTGTTTGGAAGAGAGGACCCTTTTCACAAGACGAATAAGACGCTCCCAGACCCCTCCATGGTGAGACCCGGCTGGAGGGTTAAAGGACCATGTCAGACCACTCTGCAGTAAGGCATGCTGAATCTTCTGGTGGTCTAACTCAGCAATGGCTTCCCTTAACTCCCGCTCAGTTCCTATGAAGTTGGTGCCATTGTCTGATGTCAAGTGCGTCACCTGACCTCTGCGACACATGAAACGGCGAATGGCATTTATGCATGAGTCAGTGTCTAAAGCATAAGCAACTTCGAGATGAACTGCCCTACTCGCCATGCAGGTAAAGAGAACGCCGTAGCGCTTCGCTCTGCCCCGTCCCTTCTTCACCTCCACTGGCCCAAAGTAGTCTCCCACATTTGTGAAAGCAGGTAAGTCTGGCACAATTCTCTCTACTGGTAGGTCAGCCATTTTCTGTTCCCCCGTCTTTCCTTGGAGGCGGCGACAAACTACACACTCAGAGATGACTTTCCTGCAAGCAGAATTGGCATGAGTAATCCAGTATTGCTTCCTGAGAGAAGAGAGCATGTGATTTCTACCCAGCTTTTGATGGATATGCTTTAAAATGAGTTTGGACACATGTTGCTCTTTAGAAAGAATGACAGGATGTTTTTCAACTTCAGGCATGGCAGCCCTACTAAGCCTTCCTCCCACAAGCAGCAATCCATCCTCCAACACTGGGTCCAATTCGTAGAGGTCGCTGTTTCGTTTGACAGATCCTCCGTCTTTCAAAACAGCAATCTCGTCGGAAAACCTCTCTTGCTGGGAATAACGGATGATGGCACCTTCTGCCCTCTCAAGGTCACCTGCTGTCAGTGACTGTCCACGAAGTGCCAATTTTTCCCTTTGCATTTCGGCATAAAGGTAGTCGTTTCTTCTGCCTCCATTATTGTGGCCAATGCTTTCGGAGGCTTCAAGAACCTTTCTCCTTTGGGACAAGGTTCGAAGCACATCTCTGAATCTGAACATCCATGCCACAGCCGTTCTTAGCTTCTTAAAATCTGAAAAGTAGCTTAAAAACACTTTTGTTGCATTCAGTGAACGGTGGGAGACAAAGGCAGTCACCAGTGGGTCTTTTTTCACCTCCGGGTCCTCCACAGGGATAGGAGGTTGTTCCATGATGGTCTTAGGCCATTCCACTTCATCCCTCAAGAGAAATTCTGGTCCCTTCAGCCACCGCTCGCATGCAAGAAATTCTTCAGCACTTAGACCCCTGGATGCCTCATCTGCTGGATTAAGTCTTGTACCAATGTGTCTCCACTGTGCAACATCTGTTTCATTTCTGGTCACAGCCACCCTATTGGCCACAAACGTAGGAAACATCCTGATCTCGTTTCCAATGTACTTTAAAACAGTTGTGCTGTCTGTCCAGAATACTGATGGGTATAGATCCAGCTGCAACTCCCTCTTCAGCATCTTGTCCACCCGGACAGCCAGGACAGCAGCAGTCAGCTCAAGACGAGGGATTGTTATTTGCTTTAAAGGGGCAACCCTGGCCTTGCCCAAGATAAAAGCAATACTGACATGGTTTCTCTTATTCTCCATCCTGAGATATGATGCAGTTCCGTAGCCATACTCACTGGCATCAGAGAAGTGATGCAACTGCAGGTGAGTAGGTGTTCCAAAGTCCTTTGGCTTGATGCACCGGTCCACTGTGAGCTCAGTGATGTGATGGCGATTAGCCAGCCATTTGGACCACTGCTCGGAAAAGACATGAGGAATGCTGGCATCCCAGCCGATGTTCAGCCTACACATCTCCTGCAGCATCCTTTTAACAGGCAAGGTAAATGGTGCAAGAAAACCCAAAGGGTCATAGATGGACGACACCACAGACAATATGCCACGTCTTGTATGTGGGCGCTCTTCTATGGCTATCCTAAAGGTCAGAACGTCTGCATCTATGCACCAATGAAGACCACGAGCTGTTTCAACAGGACTTGCCTTTTGATCCAGGTTAAGCCCCCTAGTGGTCTTGGAGCACTGTGGCTCAGGCATACTAGCCAAGACTTCACTGCTGTTGCTTGTCCACTTCAACAGGCGGAATCCACCCTTCGCACAGGCTTCAGTCAATTCATGCACCATTTTTATGGCTTTAGCCTCCGATGACACAGATTTTAAACAATCATCCATGTAGAAATTTTGGAGTATTGTGTTCAGAACACTGGGTTCAAAGTTGTCTTTGTAGTCTCACACAATTCTCTGCAGTGCATAATTCGCACAACTGGGCGCCAAAGAGGTGAACTCTCATCCTGTATTGCATAGAAGCTTGTCTTGTATCGCCATCAGGATACCACAAGAAGCGTAAAAACTATGTGTGTAAAAACTATGTTCCATGATGGAACATGGCTTGGATATCTGCCATCAGCACTACACATTCCTGTCTAAACCTGGTAAGTACGCCAAGTAAGGTGCTTGTGAAGTAAGGCCCCTGCAACAGATGTGAATTCAATGAAATTCCTTTAAACACAGCAGCACAGTCAAAGACAACTCTAATGGTGCGTTCACACCGGACGCGAATAGCGCGTCAGGCGCGAGTGATTTCAATGTTAAGTCAATGCAAAGACGCGTTACGCGCGTAAAAAATTCCTGCGGCGCGAATGAGGCGTAGAGCGCGGCGCGGTAGACGCGAATTCGCCTCATTCGCGCGTGAAGTTCGCGAGAATGGCACGAATTAAGCGTCTGGCGCGTTAAGCGCGTTACGCGCGAATGATTTAGTTAGTGCTATTTGTGCATTCACGCGTTTGACGCGAATTCGCGTCTGCTGCCCGAGTTGAAAAATCTGAACTTCTGCGTCAATTCGCGCCGCGTTAACCAATCAGGAGCCTAGCTGCTTGCTGCTGTCACGTGGTGAAGTATCTGGATGCTTCAATAAATTATTTTGTAATATGACTGTGGTTCTAATGCACAACAAAGCAATTATTTTATCACATAAAACTTGATTTCAATATATGAGACATTCATTTTTGTAACAATGTTCAGGGAAGAAGGAGGCGGGAACCGGCGAACATTTAAACAAACTTTATTAAAAATAAAATAAACAAACTAAAATACCGCCAGCAGCCCCTCGCGGACGACTGCTGGCTTACCCAAAATAAACATAATGGCCAGCAGCCCCTCGCGGACGACTGCTGGCCAAAATAAAACACAAATACAAAAACCAAACAACTAAAATCAGGTCTGTTCCTCTCTCGATCATCAACGTCGTCGCTCCCCCTTTATGCTTCCGCTCCTCCGTGAGAGATGCGAGACCAGTGTGCTTCACAGGTGTTGCTCATTAGCAATCGCACCACCGGCCTCGCGCCGTTCTCTCACGTCCCTCGGCCGTCCTGTTCGCCACAATTTTGTATTGAATGCTATTTATTCCATATCCATATTTATTCCAGATTATATGAAATATTATTATAATGTAAAGACAACCAACATACTGCATAAGTTCGTGTCTGGACAGTGTTGTGTGAGAGAGAGAGAAAAATCGCAGGACAGATTAATCACTTTTGGAGGCTGGCTCCATTTATCATCAAAACAAAAATAAATGACAGATTAGGTGGATGAGGGCGAGGGTGATCCTCGCTCCAATGCGGGACAACAGGTCATCAAGCTGGGCGCGGGACAGGCGGAAGTACCGCTGAAAGCCGCCGTCATCCAGGCGCAGCTCCTGGAGCGAGCCAATGGTGAAACTCGCCACACTGGGTTCGCCTTCGAAGGGTCTGGTGGACACAAATACGGCGACGATTACCCCTACTCAGTTTCACTCTTGACACGCGAATTAACACAAAGTGGTCAAGCGTCAAACTAGACGCGGTAGACGCGAATTTGACGCGCTATTCGCGTCCGGTGTGAACGCACAGTAAGGGTTTTCTTTTTCGAATGGTATACCCCATAATGAGGAATATACCACACCTTGCCGTCATCTCGCTTCAACTGCTGCTGTGGTACAAGCTCAGCATAACCCTTTTCAATAACTTCGGAGAGGAAAGCTGTGTACTCTTGATGGTAATCTTTGTTCCTCTTGAACTTCCTGTGAAGACTTAAGAGACGCTGCTCTGCGATGCTGTGGTTATTTGGCAAGACGACATCTTCAGCCTTAAAAGGCAAATCAAAGCAGTAGTGTCCTTCATCAAGCTGAATTGAAGACTCCATTATTTGCATGAACCTTTGATCCTCTCTAGAAAGGCATTTTTCATCGAAATCCCGATTGTATTGGGCAACCAATAAGTCTTGTAGCTTGGCAACTGAGATCCTATTGGCAGTGACAGCAGGACGGCCCATCTTGATATTACGCGGCTCACCACCTCTCAGCGGACCATTCACGACCCACCCCAGTAGAGTCCTGACAGCATATGGACCTTCACCTTGGCTATTTATTATTTCCCAAGGTTCCATGAGCTTTGGCACATTGGTGCCTATCAGCAATTCCACCTCTGCCTCAAAACTGGGAACTGTAATGCCTTCGAGGTATTTCCATCCCTCTAGGTCCTGTTGAGTGAGAATGTTATTTCTACTCACAGGCATATTCCTCTGAGTGTAGACTTCAGGTAAGTCCAGGAAGTTTTCTTCATTCAAGCCAGAAACCTCGAGACCACTAAGCAAGAATGTGTCTACAGACCTCTCTTGGCCAAGAGTACAAAGAAGAATGCTAGTCTTGACTCCTGAAAGATTCAGTTTTCTCATGAGATGTTGGGTACAGAAAGAAGCTGAACTCGCAGGGTCTAGAAAGGCATAGGTGTTCATAATTGTGCTCCCGGACTTGGCCTTCACCTGTACAGGCACAATAGAGAGAACACATTCATCACTTCCGGCCCCAGTATGGCCACATGTCTCCAATGACACAGATGCATTATTGACGGACACTTCCTGTGTTTTAGATTAAACGTGTAGGACAGTTGGATGTTTGTGTTTACACCTATCACATGTCAAAGGCTTGTCACATTCCCTGCTCATATGACCTCTCCTCAGACAGCTGAAACACACTATGCCTACTTTCAAAGCCTCCAATTTCTCCCTGTGTGTCATATCATCAAGCTGTGAACACTTCTCCACTGAATGCTGGCTCTTACACACACAGCATGACTCTTCATCATTCTTTTGTGAAGCTGGCCCTCTGCGCTGTTGGTGCCAAGCTGCTGATGTGGTTGATCCTGAGGCAGTATTGATGGCAGCAACAGTAGCTTGGCCTCTTCCGGTATGTCTACTCTTGGGTTTAGAGGAAGGGTCTGGTGGCGTACCCTGTAGGTCACCAAAGAGAGGATCAGACAGAATCTTTACCTGACTCTCAGTGAAGGCCACAAAGTCTGGGAACATAGCTCTGTAACCACGGCGCTCCTGTAGCTCCCAGGCGACAGACCTCCATTTTTCCCTCAGTTTATATGGCAACTTCATCATTATCAGGCGAAGATTGGATGGCACGTTCAACTCCTCCATATGCTGTAAATCTTCCATGACATTGCAACAGTCCCTTAAAAAGATTGAAAAAGACTGCAGAGCATTAATGTCATCAACCCTCATCGTAGGCCATGTCATAGCCTTCTCCATATAAGCTACAGCAATTTTTATTTCATTTCCGAAATATTCTTTCAATAGATTCTTTGCTCTCTCATAGCCCTGCCCAGGAGCCATGTTATAGCAACTCCAAACCAGTTCTCTTGGCTGCCCTCTGGTATGTTGCTCAAGGTAATAAAGACATTCTTGTTTATCTGTAGTTTTCCTTTCAATAGCTTGCTCGAAAGCTCTAATGAAGGCAGCATACTTAAGTGGATCACCATCAAACTCTGGGATAGCTCGTGGCGGAAGAGAGGCTATGGCTTGGTTTTGAACCAGCTGAACAATGATGTTAGTTTGCTGTTGCATAAGGTCATACAAAGTAGGGTGTTGAACATTGTCAAGAGAGGAATGATGATGAGACTGTGATTGCATACATGTACTCTCTTGTGAGGTCAGTGGCTGAAATCCTGCTGTTAAAGCGTTGGAGTGTCTGGATCCGTGTCCCTGCCATTCAGACTCATGCATGTGGGTAGGCCGCTGTTGGTGCAGCGTTCGTGGGTCTGGTTTCAAGGACATTCCCCCGCGCTTCAGACCTGTGAGAAGATGGTGCATATGACACTGAAGACAAAGGGTTATCAGACCTTACTGAAGACTGGGCTTGTGAAATGTGCGGCCTTCCCTTAGGCCGTACAGCCAATGGCAGAGAATGGTCCTGTTGGAAAGAGACAGTTTTAGGAAGTTGCAAGACAGGAGCTGTGTTAGAATAACTTGATGTTTGTGATTTCAAATGAGCATGAAGATAGGCATTCATGGCATCCTCTCCATTATCCCCTTCATACTCGTCCACATCTTCACCACCACGCACATTTTCAAACACAGACAATCTAGCTGTAGCAGCATCCAACTTGGCCTCAACCTCTAGTTGTTCCTTTTTAGCTTTGCCTTTTCCATTTGAAGGGCTTCTTCTTCAGCGTCAATGTCATGCATTTTTCTCAAAGCAGCTGCAGACTGTAAAAGTGCAGCCCTTTCAGCCTTTGCCTTTAAACGCACAGAAATAATACTGGAAGCCTTTGAATGGACAGAAGAGTGATCTTTACGTTTTGACCCTTTACTTGAAACATTGGATATGCTATCTTCAGGCCTTATGTCAGAATTTATTTTAGACAGCACATCAAGATTCTCGTCATCATTTTTTGCATCGGCCAACCAGTTATTTACATCATTCAAATGTATTAATTTCCTCTGTTTTCTGTGCAAGCCAACATTGTTGTTTGTCATGTTCAGAATCTGGCATAGGCATTTCCAGCAAAGTAGTTTGAGTTTCTAGAGCCTCATTGCACAACGTGGTATATTCGTTTAGACATTTCTTCACATCAAACCCAGTTTGAGATGTTCTGTTCCCAGAAAGAACCTCATTAATCCTCTGCTTAATTTTATTAGCTTGCATAAGTTGGGATTTCCGAGTTTTTTGCAGATTTTCGTACAACATTGTAAATCCCTTAGCTGTTAATTTTCTTATGCGTTTCCCCGAGTCATCAACAGCAACACTGGGCTTATCAGAAATATAATTTTCATCTGTAGCCACAGAAGCAATTTTGGCTCTATCGAGCAAGGTTTCTTCCTCTGCACTCATCTTTATGCACTAAGCACGTCAAGTTCAAAGCACTCAATGAAAACAGCAAAATTAACTTTACTTATACAGAGGCAACCAACAGCACGCACAACACAGCACTTTTGATTTCCCGAAGCAACAACACTGAAACAGTATTTCATTTCAATTTCGAGAGTCCACCTTTTTCCAATTCCATCAGCAGAAATATATGAATCTGTACTCACCAGCTTTCCGTGATTGTAGTCTGCGTGAGGACTTACAGATGTTTCATTTATGACTTCCAAGCTCCGCGACAGGTAAGCAATCCAATAAGATGGGCAATCCTTTCAATATCCAAACGATCAGGACACTCCTGTCCATTTCAGAAGTGTACATCCAAAACAGAAAGGAATCGGTTCTTACTTTGTTGAGGCTATTCTATAAGCCTTGGTGTAGATGGCATGGTGTTCTCAACGCGTAGCAGAAATTCCGGAGTCCAAACATTAGCTCTCTTTGGGTGGTATTCCCGTTTATTGTAAAAGTAAAAAAGGAGATGGTTTACATAAAATGGTATTTCACCAGTGCTAAGCAATAAAGTGCTGTCGTGCTGTTGGTAAAGTGCCCACGGCTATGGTAAGAACTGTGTGTTCCTCACCATCCACACCTTTCCTAATTCTTCTTCTTCTTCTTCTTCTTCTTCTTCTTCTTCTTCTTCTAGGATTTAATGGCGGTTGGCAAACCAACTTAAAAGGTGCATTCCCGCCACCTACTGAAATGGAGTGTGAAGCGCATGATGGGAGGGAAGTTGACAAATCTTCTCTTTCGAATCAAAAAAAAAAAAAAAAAAAAAAATCATACTACACATAAGGGATTATACATCCTATTAAATAATCCTGTTTCCTTTAAATATTTAAATAACTCATGATAAATTCTTGATTGTTTACAACCTTCTCCTAGAAGAACCTGAAGTGTCAGCTCGTTGATTCCTATATTTCTTAATGCTTGTTTTAGCTGGAACCGCTGTCTTTCATAAGCTTCGCATTCTATAAGCACATGTTCTACAGTTTCAGCTAACCCACATTTATCACAATTTCCATTCTCATGCTTACCAATTCTTTGTAAGCTTTTATTTAATAAACAATGTCCAATACGCATTCTTGTTACCAATACATCCTCTTTCCTATTTCCAAATCTTCTTCTCTCTGAACCAACTTTTTCTTGAATGCAGTAAAAATGTCTACCTTTTGTTCCTTCAGTCCATTCCTTCTGCCAAATTTCCTGTATTTGTTTCGCTATTATCACTTTAAATTCTGTTTTACTTAATGCCACTCTAATGTCAATTTGTGAATGACTTAATGCCTGTTTAGCCAGATTGTCAGCCTCCTCATTTCCTTTCACACCCATATGTGATGGAACCCATACAAGATTTACCAGAATTCCATACTGTTTTGTTCTATAAAGACTCTGCATTACTTCATTTATCATGTCTTGCCTTGCTGATGATGTTCCACTTTCCAAGCTATTTAGAGCTGATAGAGAATCTGTACAAATCACTGCCCTTGTTGGTTGTATTTCTTCTATCCATTTAAGTGCCAGACATATTGCTATTATTTCTGCAGTGAATACCGAAATATGATCTGATGTTCTTTTTGACATTCTAATGTTAAACAGTGGAATATATACCGCTACTGCTGTTTTCCCAAATTCTGGGTCTTTTGAACCATCAGTATATATTTGAACTGCACTATAATAAGTTTGATCTATATATAGCTGAATACCTAAATTTTCTAATCCATTTATATCCTTATGCTTTTCTTTAAGCAATTTGATATCAATCAAAGGCATTGGGAACAACCAAGGAGGAATTGCTGACCTAGCCACAGTAGGAGCAACTTGGATATCACTTAATCCCATTCTCCGGGCTTCCTCACTGGCCTTCCATCCAAAACTTGATGACTTTTTATATCCATATTCCCAACAGTCCTCCAACACCATTTTAACTGGGTGACTGTCCGAATGTCCCTTTATGCTTATGAAATACCTCATTTTTAACTTGAGCCTATGAATTACTTGAGGCATTACTCCCATCTCTACTTGCACTGCTGATATTGGAGATGATCTAAACGCTCCACAACAAATTCGCATAGCTTGTGACTGAATTGCCTCAAGTTTTACTAATTGTGTTTTGGATGCAGTGCAATATACCATACTGCCATAGTCTATTGCTGATCTTATTAGAGCACTATATATTATTTTAAGGGACTGGCGACATGCTCCCCAATCAACTCCTGCTAGACACCTCATGATATTTAATGCTTTTTTGCATTTGTCAACCAGTTTCTGGATATGTATACTAAAATTCAGTTTCAAATCCATCCATATACCTAGAAACCTCACAACCGCAGTTTGCTTCACTTCTTGTCCATACAATTTAATATTAATGTTAGGGTTACTTTTCTTTTTTGCAAAACAAATTAACTGTGTTTTATCTACAGAAAACCGGAATCCCCATTCATTTGCCCAGTTTTCTACCATCTTAACAGCGTTCTGCAAACATCTTTCCACATACTTTACATTACGTCCTCTTTTCCACAGCGCTCCATCATCTGCATATAAAGATCTTCCAATACTCCTATCTACCTTTGTAAAAATGTCGTTAATCATAATGTTAAACAGAATTGGACTGCTTACACTTCCTTGGGGTGTTCCATTTTCTATTGTGTATATCTGAGAAAAAACATTCCTTACTCTTACTTGTATAGTTCTGTTAAACAGGAAACCCCTGATCCAGTTATACATTCTTCCTTTAATCTCCATTTTTTCTAACTTAATTAAAAGTCCCTCTTTCCACATCATGTCAGATGCCTTTTCGACATCAAAAAATACCCCAACTAAAACTTCCTTATTTACCTGAGCCTTTCTTATTTCAGATTCCAGGCACAATACTGAGTCCATTGTATTACGTCCTTTCCTAAATCCACTTTGATAAGGTGATACGATATCATCCCTTTCAATTACATATACTAATCTACTCATAACCATACGTTCCATTATTTTGCATAAATTGGATGTTAAAGCTATTGGTCTATAGTTATTTGGCTGTGTATTATCCTTGCCTGGTTTTGGAATTGGCACTGTGACCCCATGCTTCCATTCATTTGGTAACTTTCCTGACTCCCAAACCTTATTAAAAAGCCTCAAAATTGACTCTAATGTTGTCTCTGATAAATGTTTTACCATTTCATAACAAATTTCATCTCTACCTGGAGATGTTTGCTTAACCCACCTTTCCTAATTGATTGCCACACCTGTTAATATACCTAACGTGACGTGTCACACCCAGTGCAACACTCCCACCAAGTGGCTAGAATAAGTAATTGCAATGTTAACCTATCAAGAAAAGGTGCATGTATAAATGGCTCCTACACTAGTAATAGTTATTCCCAGGTATTTTACAGATGTTTTTATCTGTATTTTACATAAAGAGTTTAGTTCGCTGCCATGAATTGCAAATAACTCACATTTATTTAAGTTTAAGTGTAGGCCCGATGCTTTGAAGAACAGATTAATAAATTGGATGGCTTTATCAATTTTGTATTGGTCCTTTAAAAAGATCACTGTATCATCAGATAATTGACTAATACCAATTTGTCTCCCAAATACATTCAATTTGTCAAAATTGCTGTTTTTATCTATCAAGATAGCAAGCATTTCTACCACTAAGATAAATAGGAAAGGGAAAATGGGACATCCTTGTCTTATTCCTCGTGAAATGTTAAATCTTTGGGATGTTCCAAACGATAGTGAGATGGAACTATTGATTTCTATATATAACATTTTTATAAAATAAATAAATTTATTGCCAAAACCAAACTTTTCGAGGGAGTTAAATATGAAATTATGTTCAATCGTATCAAATGCTTTCCTGAAATCTAAAAAAAAGTATATATCCATCACCCTCAATCCATTCGCTATAATCCAAAATGTCTAAGATTAATCTGATGTTGTTATGTAGTATTGATCTGCCTTTTATAAAACCAGACTGTGATTCACTAATTATCTGATTCAAGTTTTTCTTGAGCCTATTGTGAAAATATATGAGCTAGAATTTTATAATAACAGTTCAGTAGAGTGATAGGACAAAGGTTATCTATATGTTGTGCGTCTTTACCTGGTTTGGGGATGAGAGTGATTAAACCCTGTTTCATAGTCGAAGATAGGGAGTTATTTTGGATACACTCGAGAAAGGCTTGAAATTATAGTTCTCTCAAATCTTCCCTAAAGAATTTATAAAATTCTGAAGAGAGGCCATCAGGGCCTGGGGATTTCCCTGCAGATAATTTATCTATTGCTTTATCTAATTCCTCTATTATAATGTCAGCCTCGCATAAGTCTCTAAATTCAAACAAGCGGTGAAAGTGCTGGATAAAAAAACGAGAAACTACCACCATTGTATCATTATAAAAAAATACAACTTATTAACCTTTGACAGTTTTTTAAGCTTTGCTGACATGTGCCTGATGTATAAATTGATACATGATCTTGCACCACCCCCACTCAAGCAATGTGTGTCATTTTGCAGAGATAATGTAAGGGTCACCAGGGCTTCTGTAAGAGGTGACTGTTACACTCAATTTAGGAAAACTAAATTTGGACAATCAGCTTTTTCATTTGCAGTGGTTGAAAAGTGGAACTTAATCCCACATTACATTAGAGATTGTGCAAGCCTTAGCAGTTTTAAAATGTCCGTAAAGACTTGGCTGAAGGCAAATCAGATATGTGATCATTGACTTTTTTATATATTGTATATTTGTATTCTGGTTTTTATGTGAGTACTGTGTGTTTATGTTGTCTTTTTACTTTTCCTTGCCCAGGGACCACAGATGTAAATTAGCCGTATAGCTAACTCTGGTACAGGGCTTGAACTGTGCATGGTCCCTGACAAATAAACTAATAAATAAAAATAAAAAAATAAATTCCTGGTCTAGCTGCTGTATGCTAGTATGTATATTGTCAAAGAGAGTATTACAGTCTGATGCAGAGAATGATGAGCTATATAAGGAAATATAGAATTGAAAAATCTCTGAGGAAATCATTTTAGGCCAGGTATTTTCAACTCCATTCACATAAAGAGAATTTATAGCGTTTTTCTCCTGTCGCCTTTTTTCAAGTCTACAAAAATAATTATTACTTTTTTCCCCTTTCTCTATCCATCTTGCTCTAGATCTTACATATGCTCCTTTAGCTTTTTGAATATATAAATTATCAATTTTGGATCGCAAGGATAGAATTTGTGATTTGGTTTCACTGTCCATTTCACTTTTATTACATAAATTGTTTAATTCTATTGTCAATTCTAACTCCAATTTTGTTCTGGCCTTACTTAAATTTTTACTGAATTGTATAGAAAATTCTCGAATCTTGCATTTTAAATATTCCCATTTACTTATGAATGAGGTAAGGTCCTTAAACAATGCTACATCATTAATTATAGATTTAATTTTCGAGCCCAAATTTTTCAATAAATCGGTATTGAATTTCCAGTAACCCTTGTTACGGGATTCTCTTTTGCCCGAGTAGAAGGATATAAAGATGCAACAGTGATCTGTCAAAGGTGCCACGGATATTGAGATATCTTTGATAAAGCCAGATAGGTTAGATGAGGTTAACCAATAATCAATTCTCGATTTGGAAGTCCCATTGGCTTTGAACCAGGAAAATTGCTTAAGATTTGGATTCCCATCCCTCCAAGCATCCACTACATTATTATTCAAACAAAAATGAAGAAGGTAAGGATTTGGGTGAGAAGTGTTAAATTTGGGCGGAAAACGATCTAATGCTTCATTCATAACCATGTTGAAATCTCCTCCTATAATAATATTATCAGTTAGATACACACGTTTGAATTCAACCAAGGAGTCAGAACTTTCAGATAGTAATTTGTTGTTTAGGGGAACACTATTGTAGCCATATACATTGAATAAAATAAACAAAACCTCATTAATGTTCAAAACAACTGAAGCCCAGTGGCCATTTGAATCTGTCTTTACCTTTATAATTTTGCCTGGTAGGTTGTTGAATAGTATTGCCACTCCTGCAGAATGAGTAGAAGCATGGCTGAAGATGTTTTTGTCCCCCCATTGCGTTTCTTGCAAAAATATACAGTGTGAGTTTTTGTTTTTGCAAAAAAGAAAGAAAACTTTTCTTTTGATAGAGTTACGGAGACCCCTTGCGTTTAGAGAAATACAGGAAAATTGTGATTTCACTGAGAACATCTAATGAATCAAGAAAAGAAATAAGAAAAAGAAATAAGAAAAAAAGAAATAAGAAAAGGCAAACAGTCAAACGAGTAGTGTAAGGTTCTCTATAGAACACAAAACGTATCTCTCAAACAGAGCACTGTAACGAGAACTCGCTCAACAGCAAAGCAAAATGCAAACCATCCCACTTAACACCTCTTGCACGCGCAAGGGAAGATGAATTGGAAAGTTATTGAAATCTACTATCCTTAACAATCCGGCTACCCTCTATGTAACCATAGGGACCACAGTAGTATGCTTTCTTCCCAGCAGCTCTTGCCTCACTAATCCTCGGTCACAGTGCAGCGTGGGCTTCTCGATCTCCTTTTGATAAATCTTCGGTGAACTTTATTCCCCTGAACTTACAGACATCCGAGACTTTGGTGGAGCACCAGAACTCGTCTCTGTATTTTCGCATACAGAACTGAATGATCACCTGCCTGGATTTATTCTTCATTTTGGGACCAACACGGTGGACTTTATCCACGGCACGATGTCTTCAAATTTGTGCTGCAGGTGTGGAGCAATTTCGGCTAATTTCTTTTGTAGCGTTCAAGCTCCGACGTGCGGCTTATCAGATCTGCATGTGATGTGATAATAGAGGTGAGTTGCTTGTCAAACAAGTAGATTCTTGTTTTACAGTCCTTTATTTCCGCCACGTTGAATTCCACAGCTTTTGTCAGGTTTACGATCATTAGACTGTTCTCAGTAATCTTCTGCTCAATGTTGCTCAGCTTCCCGTCTTGTAGGTCAAATCTGGCAACCAAGGTTTCCAAAAGCGCGGAGTTTGAAATTTCGGGGATCTCTTCACCGTTTTGTTTCCCGGCTGAGGCTTTAGTTGGGGTGTTCTGTAAGGAGGAAGATTCTCTGCATTTCTCTTTGTGATCAAGGTGGTCGACTTCCTTGACATATTCGTGTTCAGCTAGAGCACCCAAGGTTTTTACAGCTTTCTGTCCTCCTGGGATAACTATCTTTGGGTGGTTGGATGCCTTTTTTGCTGACATAGTCTATACTCACTGATACACAACAATTGGGATGGTAAAAGGTTGAAAATTATTATAAGATTCAAAATTTGTTGGAGAGCCGAGATAACCACATGTGCTTAGCCCGCCATCTTGTCGTTCAGGCTGCATCTTCGAAGGCCGCATTTGAAGGACGATTGCGTCACCGCGGCGCGATCATAGACAGTAAAAGAAATGGACACAGCGACCCCCTTGATTTCAACGGAGAAAACTGAAGCCCGATTAAAGCACTCACTTCCTGATGGCTGAGCGTTCTGCGCAGGCTCAAACTGAGCTTGACGACAGTCTGACAGTTGTAAATCTTCTAGTAGCTGTGCCAAGACAAATCTGAATCACCCAGAGCCATAGAGAGAAAGAGTTGCGACACTAAAATAAAACACACACCCAAGTACTTTTTCAGCTGTTATTGCATTATTGCATTTTGTGACATTACATGTCAGTTTTGCATTTGGAGAGGCAGGGTGACAACGAAATACTGTATATTACTTAGATAAATTTTAGGCTATATTTTTGGAGGGAAAAGCTTAGTGTTCAGCTTAGTGTTCATGTTCGCATGGGTAGTAGCACTGGCTTTAGCGGCTCTAACTTAACTTTTCCATATCATTCATCTGATGATGGGCGTCTCATGATATTTATTTTAGCACAACTGGGCTGTATTAGGCTATTGATTCCCGTGATTTTGCTTATAAATTCCGATTCAGCCATTAGCCTACCTTCATGATCACGCAAAGAGGTCTGCCGTGGCAGAATTAAGTACAGCCAACACGTCACATAATGAAAAGTTAGTATATCCCAAAAAAATTTAATTAAATAAAAGTTGCTATAAAGGTGGTAGCGATTCATTACCGAACTCTTACTGTCACAGCTGACGAAGTCGCGCTAGCTAACTAGCAGGCAGTGCTTGAAAATTGGTTGAAACAACCAACATAAAATATAAATAATTACGCTGTGCATGTACAAATGAAGACCAGTATAAGCATCGCAAAGGGCCTCTGATACAATATAGACAGTTCAAAAGAGGTTGATATTTCAGAAACTTACGTTACCTCTGGAACAACTCGACGCAGAGCATTCACCACTCAAAACTCAGCCAACACATCACATAATGAAAAGTTATTATATCCCAAAAATTAAATTAAATAAAAGTTGCTATAAAGGTGGTTGCGATTTATTACCGAACTAATTAGATGCTACCTTCACAGTTGGCAAAGTCGCACTAGCTAACTAGCAAGTAGGCAATGCTAGAAAATTTGTTGAAACAACCAAGATAAAATATAAATAATTACGCTGTGCATATACAAATGAAGACCAGTATAAGCATCGCAAAGGGCCTCTGATACAATATAGACAGTTGACAATTCAAAAGAGGTCAATATTTCAGCAACTTACAGTAATTTCTCTATTGTACGACAGAAAGTCGCGTGGTTATGACACAATCGTTAGCCATTTTTACAAAAACGGCTTCTACGGGGCCATAACGTAAGATACAAAGTAATGGAGCCTTTTATACATTGTCATGTTTCTTTAGAAATAAATAATGGACAAATTAAGTCTTTGGACGCCTCAGATGTAAAGTTATTCGTTGTCAAAGTGACGCCAAAATGAATGGGAGTCAATGGAATGCTAACAGCAGGTGAAGTTCTGCTACAATGGCGGCCCCCGCAAGGCTTCAGTTTCCGGCTGATGAATTACCCCCTTGCGTGAAGCTTCAGTTTCCGGCTGATGGATTACCCCCTTGGAAAGGAAGGATACATAAATTGATCCTTAGCGGCCTATCCTACCCCATAAGTCATTGCGCGCCGATGACGACAGCATTTTTATTTTTTTTTTAAACGACGGATGATTGTTCTTGTCGCCTAGCAACTGTGACAGCTACCGATGACTAGCGGGAGTAACATTTGAACTGCACTTTTTATATTCAACTGGGTTTTATATTCATGTAGTACGGAACCCGGTTATGGTGCTTTTCCACTGCATGGTAAGGTACAGCACGGTTCGGCACGGCACGCTTTGGCGCCTTTCCACTGCATGGTACGGTACAGCTCGGCTCGGTACGGCTCACTTGTGGCGCTTTTCCACTGCATGGTACGGTACGGTATGGCTTTCTTCGGCTCGCTTTAAATGGTACCACTTCTGTTGAGGTTCCAAGCGTACCGTACCGATACTAAAATGTGACGTGAAAACAGTGCAGATCACTGATTGGTCAGACAGACAGAATCGTAACTACCAGCGTCATTGTATTTCCGAGACATCAAACCCGCTAGATTTAAATAGCCAGTAACAGCCACTGCTGTAGGCAGGTTTTAAAACTACTTCCTTGAAGAAAAAAAACTTCCAAAAAAGAAATGGCTGAATCGTGGTCAGTGGACGAGAAATGCAGATGTTCCTCTCGTTGTTTGCCGAGGAACGGATAAACTAACGATCAGTCATAATCCCACCCACTTTGAAGCGGCACTAACTGCAGTGGAAAAGCAACCGAGCTGAAGCGAACAGAGCCGTGCCGCGCCGAGTCGTCCCACACAGTGGAAAAGCGAAGCGAGCCAAAACGTGCTGCGCCGCGCCGAACCGTACTGAGCCGTACCGAGCCGTACCATGCAGTGGAAATGCGGCATAAGTCTCACCTGTGGGGAAAGAAAATAAAAAATCCTTGGCGACAGTTTTGCAATCCGTCCCCTCAGTTTATAAACTGTACTCATGAATTCTTAAACTGTTCCCTCGGTTAACAAATCATGCCCACTGATCCGCGCTCTCAGATTTGTAAACCGTGCCTTCAGTTTTTGCAATCTGTACCCACAAATTCATTAACCGTGCAGGCTTTCGCAATCCGCTCCCACGGGTTTGTAAAACTCACACAAGATTTTGACGCATATCCAAGTGTTTGTGCGGAGTGCGCACTGCATGGCACAGAGTCGTGGGCGTGAACACTTGCATTTTCCTATCAACAGTGTAAACAACTTAAAATACTCTATCTTTCCTGGTCATACAGAAAAGAATAATACATCATTCGCAACTACTTTTATTTGTCCAAACTCACAATAACAAGAAAACGTGCTTTTGTAAAGTAAAAGAAAACTAAGATTAATAAATGCTGAAGTGCAGTTCATTAGCTAATGTTAACTAATGAAACCTTATTGTAAAGTGTTACTGATTCATGATAGCTAACACTGTCTTTCATACATTAAATACATACATTAAATTTACAACATCAACAAAACTAAAAATTAATTTTCCATAATTACCTTCTTGATTCTCACTGTTTTGTTTGGTGAAGTAAATAATATTTAGTAATATTATCATAATTTCCCTATTTTCATTTGATGTGTTATGTATTCTAATAATTGTATCAACATATTTTCTTAGAATGCCAAGGAAAGAAAGAACAAAAACAAAAAAAATCAAGAAGTAATCATTTTTTTTTTATTTAGTGCCCTTTTTGGTCCCTCCGCCCCTGCCCCTGAGGAGGTCTGTGCACGCCACTGCGTAGTATTATATTCCAACTGTATATTAAAAAATGGCGCTTCTTATGTTGTCATTCCCCTTGTAGCACGCGCAAGTGACGATACTCTGTCAACCAATCAGCGTTCTGCAGTGAGTCTAGCTCCACCCTTTAGTACCGTACCACTGTGCTAGGTACCCCAACAAAGGGTACCCAAAAAGTGGTACGGTACGGTTCGGCTTTTTGGTACCATTCACAACTTTTGACAGTGGAAAGAAACGCAAATAATTGCGTACCGTACCGAACTGTACCGTACCGTACCGCTCAGTGGAAACGAGCCATAACTCTCTAGATAAGTTATCCATGTACAGATTGAATAGTAGCGGAGACAGAATTCTGCCCTGCCGCACTCCATTGGAGACATAGAAAGGTGTTGACAAACTCTTCCCCCACCTGACTTGCATAGTTTGGTGAGAGTACCAAAACTGCAGTACCCTGATTAGGTAAGAGGGGACACCACGCTCATGCAGTTTGCCAAACAGTTTCCCATGATTGATACGATCAAAAGCCTTTGATGCATCCAGGAAACACATAAAGACTGTGCTATTGCGTGCTCTGTATGTATTGTTGACATCTTTCAGTTGCCCTTTGTGAGCTACACAACGTTGCCCCGTGCCAGGACACAGTTCAAACAGGACCTACTTGGAGTTTTCAATCCACTCTGATCCAAAATGATTTACAGCCATCGGGATAATGTCATCCTGAGGCATAGTCTTCAATTTGACAGAAAGGAAGCTTTACAGTTCATCTTCCACTATAGTTTTGCCATCAATAGTGGTGTAAATCTCAGGTTTAATCCTTTGTTTGATAACATGCCGTGCCGCTCTATCATCAACGGCCATCTTGGAATGGGCGGATTTCAACCTATATAAAGCTTGAAATGTCCACTTTTAAACGAACAATTAAAATGCATCCTTATTTTTTCAGACACATTTATTATCATTAGCCTATAAATCAGCTCTCTGTATGGTTCCAGGCTATTCTCATTCAGCACTGCCAGGGAAAATATCATTTCCAGGTTCTAATTTGGTCTTAGAAAACCAGTAAAATCAAAATTTTTTCCATATTAATTTTGTGAATATTTTAAATGTTTAATAAAGGGGCAAAAAGTCATAAACAAAAATCTGAAAATATGTCAATATTTTTTTTTTCTCCAGCTTTTGGTGTGTAGCCTACATGGGGCTACACACCGAACCACATGGGAACCATGTGTTACAGTTTTTTCGTTTCCCTACATGGAAAAAGCAAGGAGAGCATGTCTCCGATGTGACAAGGAGACGTCAGATTTCTTGGGTGGCTGCAATTAGAAGAAAGGACATTATTTTTTGATTGTCGCTGTTTACTGTGCCTTGGCTAATATGTGCAAAAGTGTTGTCTGAGTGCAGACTTTTTTTTTTGTTTAAAATAAAGTGTAATCTAATCTACTATGAAATGACTGTAAATTTGAAATAAATTCTTGAAACACCTTTATATGACTTAACAGTATTTATTGAGAACTCACAATGACCAGTGTATTAATATGTTTTCACAATATGCTCTAAAGAAATCACAATGAAAAGTGCATTAAGGTAATGTGCACCCAGCCGCAGCAGAATGTCTCGTAGCTTTCCAAGGATTTCAGGCTTTTGAATTCTAGCTTAGTGTAATAACTGATGTCAAAAACCAAGTAATTAACTATTTCAATATAAGTGCAAGGTGGTAAAGAGTCTAGGTCTCTGTTCCATTCAACTGCAGGCAGCTCGTATGGGTCGACGTTTTTAATATCAGGCAGCTTCTCTAAATACCTCTGTTTGGCACTGGTAGTAAGTTTCTCCCTGTAAGGACCCTTTTCTTTTGCCGCATTCTTCTCCATTTCTTCTTAATTTTCTTGTAATTTCTATTATAATTCCTCGAGCTGTCTTTCCTGCTCCGTCTCTGTATCGCTCTTACACTGTTGCCCCTGGCAACCGATAGCATAGGATCCCAAAATGTTGGGCGGGCTCAATTCGTCACGTGACAGCAAGCTACCGTGACGTATGTCCTCATTCTCAATAGAAGTACCACGAGGCGAAACTCAATAGAACGTTACATTGCAACAAACGCACCCATGCGCAGAGCTGCAGTTCTGCCATCTTGGACTGAACACAACACAGCTGTCATAGAATTGAACGATATCCGGTTCCAATTCAAAAGCGGTTAATGGAACTAAAAAGTAGTTTCTAGTTCCCTTTCGAATGGTCACTTCGTATTGCATTAAATGCACATCCAATGGCGCGGGTGCAGAGGTTTCAGAGACGTGATGTTGTCGCTGAAGGATTGAAATCTGCTATAATGGCGCTTTTCGGGGACTAATATAGGCTAAGGCCGCACCCCTTGGCGGGCTCTGACGTGTATGACGTAATGCTAGCTCATTGGCGAACACGTCAGGACCCGCCAAGGAGTGCGGCCTTAGCCTATATTAGTCCCCGAAAAGCGCCATTATAGCAGATTTCAATCCTTCAGCGACAACATCACATCTCTGAAACCTCTGAAAGCCTTTGCCATTGTACAAACCCTTTCAGCCTGAGCGAGCAGCACTCAAGGACCACGCCTTCACCCGAAGTCGTTTTCCCCTGTTCACCTGTGGTTATCCGGCGTATCCTTTTTCACTGCTAAGAGCGCGAAGCATTGTTTCAAATGCCTCGCTCCTCTTGTGCCACGTGCGGATGCTACCTGCACGAGGCCAATGGACAAACGAGCTGCATCTCATGCCTGGGAGTTCACCACGCAGAAGCTGCACTCTCTGCCGGCGGCTGCTCTGCCTGTGAGAGCATGCCCATCTCTGCGCTGCGGATGCGGCTAGCTCTCTCACGAGACGGCGACACCGCTCCCGCTCTTCCTTTCCCGGCTCTACTTCAACCGAGGAAGAAGAAACGCCGCAGCCTGAGAGCATGGAGGTTAGCGAGCGCACGCCGGCCACGTCCCCGCATGCCTCATTTTCTCCTGCTTGAACGCCCTCTCCGGTCGTTTTCGCAGGAAATCAACGCCCCCACCCCCCACCCACGTGGCAGGCCTTGTCTCCTTCGGCAGATCCGTCGAGGGAAACAACGACAGCCTCTCCACCGCCGCATCTGAGGAGGACTGGCCGGGTTCTCTCGACCCCACCACCGCTTCTCAGTCTGGCACCAGCGTCCCAGCCACTAGGACTAACTCGGACGCGGAGATGCTTCGGATCCTTACAAAGGCCGTCTCGGACCTCGAGCTCGAGTGGGCCTCGCCCGAGGAGCCTCCTCGAAGCCGGCTGGATGGCTGGTTCTTGACGGGTCGCCAGCAGGCCCCTCGTCACAGATCTGCGCCATTCTTTCCTGAGGTGCAGGCGCCGAAATTCAGAATCTCTTAGCCAAGGGGGCGATAGAGCTAGTTCCCCCCGCGCTAAAAGACTCGGGTTTCCACAGCCGCTATTTTCTAGTCCCGAAAAAAGACGGCGGTCTCAGACCCATACTAGATTTGAGACATTTGAACAAGGCTCTCATGAGACTGTCTTTCAAAATGTTAACTACCAAACACATCCTCGCACAAGTTCACCCGGGGGATTGTTTTTTTACGGTGGGTCTGAAAGATGCATATTTTCACATTCAGATAAACCCTCGTCACAGGCCATTCTTGAGATTCACCTTCGAGGGTCAGGCTTATCAATACACCGTTCTGCCGTTCGATCTATCCCTGGCACCCCGTACATTCACGAAGTGCATGGATGCAGCGCTCTCCCTCCTGAGACATCAGGGAGTGTGCGTGCTAAATTATCACGATGACTGGCAGGTACTGGCACAGTCGAGGACCGAACTTCTGTCACACAGGGATTTGATTCTCGGCCATTTGGAATGTCTGGGTCTCAAAATCAATGTCACCAAGAGCAAACTGATACCCAGCCAGAGTGTGGTCTTTCTGGGCACAGTTATCGACTCTATAACGATGACAGCGCGCCTCACACGAGAGCGCGCACTCTCTGTGCGGACGCTAGCAGCCTCATTCAAGGCGGGCGAGCACACACCTCTAAAGAAATTTCAGAAACTTCTCGGTCTCATGGCAGCAGCATCATCAGTACTTTATATGGGATTACTGCGCATGCGCCCGCTGCAGCACTGGCTCAAACGCCGCGTGCCAACCCATGCATGGCAGTCAGGCAGCCTGCGCATCATGGTGAATCACGGTTGTTTACGGACCACGGTTGGCTGGTACCATGAGGGTGTGACCATGGGAGTAGTTTCCAGGAGGAAAGTGTTTTTTACAGACGCATCCAACCTAGGTTGGGGAGCGTTGCACGAGGGCAAGCCTGCCTCCGGCCTCTGGTCGAGCACGGAGCAGAGCTTACATATCAACTGTCTGGGAATGAAAGCAGTTTGTTTGGCCCTCAAAGCATTTCTGTCAAACCTCAAAGGTCACCACGTTTTAGTCCGCACGGACAACACGTCAGTGGTGGCCTACATAAATCGCCAGGGCGGTATCAGGTCGGGCAGCCTGTACGTTATAGCAAAGACCTCATTTTGTGGGCACAGACCAATCTGAGTTCTCTGAGGGCAGCGCATATCCTCGGCATTCAGAATCTGGGTGCGGATATGCTCTCATGGGGCAACACTCCCCTAGGCAAGTGGTCCCTGAACTCACAGACGGTCAGTCTGATATGGGGGGTGTTCGGCGGGGCCGAAGTCGACCTTTTCGCTTCGAGAACCAACACTCACTGCGCGGTGTTCTTCTCAAAGAACATGGACGCGCTGGCCCATCCCTGGCCCAGCCGCCCCCTTTATGCATTTCCCCCCGTTTCAATGGTTCCCCAGGTCATCAAATGGGTCAAGGAGAGCGGATGCCCAGTCCTCCTAGTGACTCCCCTCTGGGAATCCAGACCGTGGTTTCCAGAGCTAGTTCAGCTATTGGACAGAGTCCCCTGGCCTGTTCCGCTGAGGAAAGACCTCCTCACACAGGCCAACGGGACGATATGGCATCCGCGACCCGACTTATGGGCCCTCCATGTCTGGCCCCTAAACGGGTACCCAGGGACCTTCCTGAGAAGGTCTTAAACACTATCACTGAAGCTAGGGCCCCATCTACCAGGCGGTAAGGGTTTTCCAGCTGGTGCTCTAAAAAACTCGTTGATCCAGGGTCATGTGAGGTATCTGTGATACTCTCCTTCCTACAGGAGTTGTTGGACGTGGGCCGTTCCCCGTCCACGCTCAAAGTGTATGTGGCAGCCATTGCAGCTCACCATGCTCTGATGGCTGGCCAACCACTAGGAAGAAATGACCAGGTGGTACGGTTTCTGAAAGGAGCCAGGAGGATGAACCCCTCCAGACCTCCTTCTGTGCCGTCTTGGGATCTTTCCACGGTTCTTGGGGCTCTGAAAGGTCCACCTTTTGAACTGCTCCAGTCAGTTGATCCCAAAGTGCTCTCAACACCGTTTAGAGCACAGGTTATCACATTATTAGCCCTTCCCCCTTCTGCTGAGGATGGGAGGCTAATCTACTCTGCCCTGTCAGAGCTCTGAGAATCTATCTGGAGGGTTCTGCGTCTTTTAGACAATCAGAACAGCTCTTTGTCTGCTTTGGTGGCCGATCTAAGGGTGAACCAGTCACTAAGCAAAGACTGCCTAGATGGATAGTGGATGCCAGATCTATGGCATATACCGCAGTGGGTCAGGTTTGCCCTATAGGTATCAAGGCTCATCCAACTAGAGGCATGGTCTCGTCTTGGGCTTGGTCCTCTGGTTTTCCCATTCAGGATATTTGTGATGCGGCAGGCTGGTCCTCGCCTTCCACATTTATGACACATTCACATCAAGATATGCACAAGTCACAAAAAAAAATCAATCTATCCTTGTGGAAAGGTTGCTTATAGCTAAAAGTAGGTCTAGCAAGTCTTATATTTCTGTAATCACACAGATCAAATACAAATATGCTGACTGAATAGATAACTAGTTTATTTTGAATAGCCAGCTAGCAGTTATCTTGGCAGTTTGCTGATAATCCGGTGTCTGAAGTAAAATGCTCAAAACATCTCCTGAGAAAAATCACATGGTCAACCTAGTCTTGGTTATTTAATTTTGATTTAGTCTTATTTTCCTTACCTTGTCATTCAAGGCCAGGGCACTTTTTGTACATTTCTGGAACTTTTGCGTGCTTCCACATCCCGCGCTTCCACGGATCTCCCAGGAACATTCATTATATATTGCTGCGTTTTATATTATACATTTATCCGTGTCACCTAGATGCGCATGCGCGAATGGTGAGTGATCATGGTCGACTGACAACGAGATTAAGCAGCTGAACAAGAATACGGCCGTGTTCCGATTGTTCTCATCTCAGCTCCGCTGAGACAAAATAGACATGCCATTAGCAAAAACCCATTCAAAAAACCCATAGACTTTAGGGCGAGGGAACCGGAAGTGCTAAAATGCTAACTCACTTCCGCGTTTTGGCCTACAAAGTGACGTCATAACTACGGCACTCTATACGACAATTCACCATGACGTCACAACAGTAATAGACGTTCTTCCGGGTGGTAAAAGCCGAAGCGTTCCTATGGCAACACTAGTAAATTGCTTGGAAGGGAGACACACCGTCGGCAGTAGTCTAATCTACATTTCAACAGTTGATTCAAAAACAGACGTGGTGGAAATTCAGACTTAGTTAACATGATCATTAGAGCTTAGATTCTTTGATCTAGAAACGTGCACTCCAAACGCAAAAGAGTGCAGCACGGGACTAGATTTGATGGCCGAGTGCGAGTGCGAGCGGTAATGCACTCACTCTGTGTGTGCGGATTGCGGGAGAATAAAACCATAGACATCTATATGATGTCTATGAATAAAACGATTTGCGGGACTCCCGCAAACTAGAAATATCTATGAATAAAACATATAAAACTAATACATTTTTATTCATCTGTTGCAGAAAAGCAACAAGAACAACTAAAAGAAACTGTAGTTACATCGTGCACTAAGACCGACGGGAAATGTAAAGTTGCGATTTTCTAGGCTGATATGGCTAGGAACTATACTCTCATTCCTGCGTAATAATCAAGAAACTTTACTGCCGTACCATGAGTGCAGCAGACGTAATGATATGACGCAGCGCAGTTGACGGAAGGTAGCCTATTTTCAGGCGCTGCGTCATATCATTGTGTGGCGGTGCGGAAAAAAAACGTAAGTTGCGTGACTGGAGGGAGGAGGGAAATCAATTATCCGGAAGTGAGGAAACGAGTATATAAGGTGGAGTTGTAAGAGAGGAAGGGGAAGGAAAAAAAAAAAGGAACGGGTTACCTGAGACGAATCCACAGTCAGTGAGTCGCGAGACGCTGTGTTTGGGCTGTGCGTGGATCTAGAGTGAGCGTGAGTTGCCTAGCGATTGACACTGAGGGTACGCTGCCCCTCTGGACACCGGCTGCACTGCGAAGCTTGACGACTTTGAGGCTGACGAGTGAGCAAGTTCTCCAGGTTATTCCCTGATGGACAGGTTATTTCCTGTTATTTCCTGGTTATTCCCTGTTTTTACCCTCACTTCGAAAACTTTCCTTCCTGCCATTATCGGCCAAACGCTCTTTCAAACACACACGCCCAGACGCATGCACCGTATTCAAGCCAACCAAACATTCACGCAACCACTTTCACCACGTATCTCGTATCTATATAATACAGTGAAGTGTTTCGTTTAAACGGTTGATTTCATTGTTAGTTTGATTTAATGTTTTTTTTTTTTTTATTATTTTACCAATTCAAAAACAGTGGTGTAAAGACTGTAGGATTTTGAACTTGAACCAAAGTTATTTGTTTGTATTCTGATTCATGTTTATTCGTAACCGGTGGCTTAAAGAGCTATTCCGAGGAAAAAACATTTGACAAGATTAAGCTTGTCTGGCGCCCGAACTAATTGTTTTTTTTTTATATATCTTTCACTTGATGATTTCATTTCGTTTGGGGCCCGCCACAGTTACAATTGCGTCTGCTGCACTCATGGTACGGCAGTAAAGTTTCTTGATTATTCTCCCCATCGAGCTTCACTCTAACAGTTTGACCAGGGTGAAGTTCAGGGAGCGCGCGTGCTGAATGACTGCGGTTGTAGTAGAATCTGTATGAACTTTTCGCTGTTGCGTCCTTTATGTAGACTTGATCCGGGTTGAATGGACGTGGCAGCAATGTCTTTTCTAGGACCGGAACAGTAGTACGAATTTGTCTACCAGTCATGAGCTGTGCTGGACTTTCACCTGTTGCTGCGATTGGTGTAGAGCGATAACCCATAAGGGCCAAGCAGGGGTCCAGCTGTTTGAGGATGTACTTGGCAGTCTGAACAGCCCTTTCTGCAGCTCCATTCGACTGTGGATAATGTGGGCTGGAGGTGATGTGAGTGAAACCATACCACTTTTTGAAATCTTGGAACTCTGCTGATGTGAACTGTGTCCCGTTGTCACTGACCAGTTCTAGCGGGATGCCCCATCTCACAAAGATGTGCTTGAGCTTGTTAATAACCTGCTTGCTGGTAATGGTGGTGAGGGAAGCAATCTCAATGTCTCTAGAGAAGTAATCGACAGCGACAAGAAAAGTCTTACCCTCTAACTCGGACAGGTCAACAGCAATCCTTTGCCATGGGCCACTGGGCAGGGGAGTGGTTACCAGTGGTTCACATCTTTGTGCAGGTTTGTGCTCTCTGCAAAAGTCACATAATTTCACTTTGTTTGTGATCTGTGCTCTGATGTTTGGCCACCAGACTGTCAACTTGGCTTGCTCCCGACACTTGGTGAGGCCCTGGTGACCTTCGTGCAGTTGGTCCAGGACCCCAGCTCTGAGTACTGCTGGAACTACTATGCGGTCGTGGTATAGGACCAGACTGTCCGACTCTGATAAGTGACTTCTGGCTGCATAGTATCCACGCAGTGGTGAGTCCTCCGCCATTTTGTGAGGCCACCCCTTTCTGATGAATGTGATTACTTTTTCAGTTACGAGTTCAGCATCGCTTTGGGTGACTTTGCGAATTTCCTCGAGCTTGGGTGACTTTATTGGTTTGCTAGCCACTATAGTGTTCACATATGCCTTTACTTGCGTTTCTGTTTCAGGCACATAGCTGTCTTTCAGTGGATGTCTGGAGAGTGTATCTGCGACTACTATCTGCTTACCGGGAACATGTTCAGCAATGATGTTGAATCATGAGGCGCATAAGCAGTCTCTGACATCGTAGTGCCGTTTTATCCAGATCGTATGAGTTCATCTGTGGCACCAGTGACTTGTGGTCAGTTTGTAAACGAACGCAGCCCATACCTTGGATGTAGCGGGCGAAACGTTTGCAAGCCCAAACAGATGCCAGACACTCCTTTTCGATCTGCGAATACCTCTTCTACGCATCGGTGAGTGTGCGCGAGCAAAAGGCAACAGGCCGCAGCTCTCCATCGTGGTCTTGCAACAGGGCAGCACCAAGGTCAAAACTACTGGCGTCGGCACTAACCACTGTTGGTTTGTTGGCGTCGTAATAACAAAGGGCTGGTGCCATGAGCATTGCTTTTGCTTGGTTAAATGCTTGCTCCTGAGGCTCACCCCAAATCCATGCAGTCTCTTTCCTGAGCAGGTTAGTGAGTGGATGCAACACTGTAGACAGGCCTGGCAGGAATTTTCCAACATAGTTAACCAGTCCGAGCACCTGCCGCAGCTGCTCCACGTTGGAGGGGCTGGACATCTGAGCGATAGCCTCCACTTTGCTCTCATCAGGCTTCACACCATCCGCACTAACGATGTGTCCAAAGAACTGCAGTTCAGTCTTTCCAAAGTGACACTTGGCCCTGTTGAGCTTGAGACCAGACGCCTTGACCGTCCACAACACCGCGTCGAGATGGCAGTCGTGCTCCTCTTTTGTAGATCCGTAAACCAGGATATCATCCATCACAACGACAGTCCCTTCTAGGCCTTTAAGCAGGTCTGTCATCAGCCGCTGGAAAATCTCAGGCGCTGATGTAATGCCAAATGGCAGACGTTTGAAGCAAAACTGGCCCATTGGGGTAATGAAGGTTGTCAACCTTTGGCAGCTGGGGTCCAATGGAATTTGCCAGAACCCTCTAGAGGCATCCAGAGTGGAGAAAACCTTGGCTCCTGCCAGCTTAGGCGTTATATCATCCAGTGTGGTGAATATATAATGTTCGCGCTACACTCCCTCGTTCAAGCGTTTCAAATCCACACACACTCTGACCTCGTTCTTGTTGCGTTATGGAGCGGGCACCATTGGAGCACACCAGTCCGTCGGCTTTGTAACTTCCTCAATGATCTCGAGGCTCAGCATACGCTTTAGCTCTTTCTCCACCTTTGGAAGGAGCGGAAACGGAACTCTGCGTGGCGTGTTGATGCTGTATGGGACTGCTTCCTCAGTCAGCTCGATCTTAACAGGCTTACAGTTCAGTAGTCCTATTTCCCCGAACACATCGCTTGTTAAGTCACTAGTGATAGCATTGACTCTTGCTACCAGCCCCATACGCTTTGCCCAACAAGTTACTAACATACTGTCCTTTTATGACTGTAATCCAGTATTGGTATTTCTGACCTTTGTATGTAGTGGTGGCAAGGAACCTACCCACGCATCGGACTTTCCCTCCTGGGCTGTACACTGTTGGCCTGGACTTGTTCAGTTTCGGTTTTTGACGTAGTTTGCTGAAAGTCCCTTCGTCATAACGGTGGTATCAGCACCTGTGTCGATTTTAAAATCCACCAGACTGCCATTCACTAGTAACTCTACATCCCAGTCAATATCCGGGTTTGACTCCTCAATGATATTTGGCTTTGGCTTTGTGATTGCTCTCAAGAATAGTTCACCAATAAAAAATGAATCCTCATCTGAATCCATAGCAGCCTCTGCTCTGACCTCTTTCAGCATCTTAGATTTACAAACAGCCTCAATGTCCGATTTTATTGCACTTTCTGCACCTTTTGTTACGGGCTGGACAGCTTTCTTTTTTTTTCATGCATCCTGTTGCATCTCTGACAGTTCAGTTTGTTCTCACTGTATTTCTGACCTTGTCCCTGCCGTGGTTTATCATAGCTCCTCCTTGTGCTATTGTACTGTTTCTGTCTCACCTCATTCACTGTAGTTTCCACACGCTCTGCACTTTGTTGTTTCACTTGTTCGCTTTGCCGTGCAAGCCTGATGGCTCTTTCCAGAGTCAGGTCCGCCTCTAGCTGGAGTTTTTGCGAAACCTCTTTGTCCATTATTCCGATGATGATCCGGTCCAGGATCTGCTCATCCTTCCCCGCACCGAACTCGCAGTGCTGCGCGAGCTCGTACAGGCTCCGCACGAAAGCTTCAAATGTCTCACCAGCCCTTTGGCTCCGCTTATGAAAACAGGCGCGATCGTGGATGACATTTCTTCTCGGAACAAAGTGTTCATCAAACTTCTGCATCACTAGATTAAACTCATACTCTGGATGTGGCATGTCCTCGGTTGCCGCAGGAAACACAAACGAGCCGTAAAAAGGTTCGGCATCTCTCCCCATCGAGTACAAGAGCGAGTTCACCTGCACTTCGCTGCTCTCTTTGTCAAGTTCCGATGCGACTCTAAACCGGGAGAATCTCTGCCGCCATGTAAGCCACTTTCCTGATGTTACTCATTACACTTGTATATGGCAAATTTTTTTTTTTCCCTCAAATGCCGATTGACATGAAATTTTTATTTTGTGCTGGCGATTAATTGTCATGGAAATAATTGTAACAAACCATTTAGTTGTCCGTTTACTCATTACAGTGTAAGCCCAGTGCATTTTATATTTCACTTGGAAACAACTATAGGGACATATAAAACGCAGTGGAAAATATTTTAAAAGGTGAAATATTTCTCTTTTTGTTCAACTTTAATATTGGTCCATTTTAAACTTACATTTGAGCCCATATGGGCTGAAAAATCCAGCTAAAACCAGCCTAGGCTGGTTGGCTGGTTTAAGCTGGAAATAGCTGGTTTTGGTTGTTCTCCCAGCCTGGCTTAGCTGGTCAAGCTATGTGTGAGTCATCGAGTCATTCATTGACTCTCACGATTCGTTCAAAGCCACAGATTTCGTTGCAAAATAGAGCAAAAAGCCTGACCATACTGTTTTAAATGTAGTAAATCACTTAATGTTACCCTTTTGTTTTGTTTTTTAACTGTTGTATAAAATCAATATCACATTTGAAATCGTGTGGATATTCGGGAAACATTGCATCAACATTAAAAACACTGCTGGATATCAGCCTGCATTTTGTTCGCACAAACCGCGCAAGCGGCTCGTGACAGAACATAGACCGACTGAATGACACTTCAATTTAAGTTGAAAATCGCAAATGATGAGGAGCATGAGTTCCACGAACCAAGTCCGGTTGGGCCAATACGGCGCTACAAGCAGGACCTGCTCCTCGTCTTCCCTGACCTTGCACAAAGTCTGTGCGAGAAGGCTCACTGGGGGAAACGCATATTTGCGAAGGCCCCGGGGCCAGCTGTGTGCCAGTGCATCCGTGCCGAGGGATCCTTTGGTCAGGGAATAAAACAGCCGGCAATGGGTCGTGTCCGGAGAGGCAAACAGATCTATCTGAGTGGCTCCGAAGATTCCCCAAATCAGCTGGACCACCTGGGGATGGAGTCGCCATTCTCCAAAAGTTTGGGGTCTGTAAGATTTATGCTTTTGAAAGAAGTCTCACATTTTAAAATCATTAACCCCAGGTTTTTTCAGTGAGATTGTCCTTGAGAAGCCTGTAGGCTAAATAATCAGCTAAATAATAAGCGACAAATATAATGGTCATAGTTATAATAATTAATTTAACTATTATGATAATATCATGGTCATTCATATTTTATTTTATTTCTCTAGGTCTGTTTTGAATTATGTTGGCCAATGAGACAGACACCATACTGTCCAACTCAAAGGTATTTATTTATTTGTATGTATTTTTTACTGATAAATACTGAACTTCTTTTTACTTATAAATGCTGAATGTTGGTCAGGGGTTCGACAACTTTAGGCACGTAAGTTATTTTTCACAGATATCTGGCCAGCTTACTCATGGCTCATACTCTTAGCCTTTAAAATGTTTGAATTTATATCCCCAATGCAATATCAGGGGTAAAGATATCTATGAGTTCTTAAAGTTATGGCTATGCTCTTGTCACCTGGGGCCTCATTTATAAAACTGTGCGTAGGATCCTTACTAGAAGTGTACGTGCGCCAGAAAGACAAAAATGGCGTACACAAAAAAATATTCAGACTTATAAAACCGTGCGTACGCCAGAACCTGCGCAGAATTCACTTTATAAATCCCAGTTAGCGGAAGATTGTGCGCACATGCATCTCCTTCCCGAAACAACCATATATGGAGCTTACAACGCCTAGTTTTACTATGCATATCCTCATCTGTATATCATTTGCATATGATTATTCATCCACGTGATAACATGTTTAACGGTACAAGACATTAGGAAAATATGAAATGCGGATGTGCTGTCACATTAGTTACATTAATAAAAATTTAGTAGCCTATCATTGTGTCATGAACAACCAGACACAGGTAGATCCAAACGCAGCGTGAGTTTATTCACAGGGTAGTCAGACAGGCAATGGTCACAGACAGCAGACACAGTATAGGAGACAAGGCAATACCCAGAGTCCGATAACCAGGCGGGAAGTCAGACGCAGGCGGCAGACGAGATGGAATCCAGGAAACAGGCAGACAAGGAAACCCTCGGAGATGTACACAACAGTGAAACAAGACTTCGCAATGAGTAATAGTGTGAGTGGGGTTTTAATGTGTGTGGAGCTGCTGCGTGTGGAACTCGATGCAGGTGTGAGAGTGATCAATGGAGACAGGTGTGTGAGTAATCAATCCAGGGTGTGTGCGAGAACAGTTCAGGGTGTGTGCGTGAACAGTCCAGGGAAAGGCAGAGCAGAAGTGGAGAAGTGGAATCCAGACGATAATCATCACACATTGCCTTGTTTTTGAATAAATAAATCAAACAGTGTAAAATACATTTCGGAGAAAGTTTTTCTCAATATTTTCCACTGGCCAAAGAGTATTTTTAATTGATTTATGTTTTTAATGGAAACAGATTGACCTTGTTGTGCATTATTTGCACGAAACTACTTTCTCAGACAATCTGCTATTATCATGATAAGCAATTATCTCTGTAGTTAAAACATTAAAACACAACATGCCAGAGAAAAGTGTTCGAAAGAATTGCATCCACAACAAATATCTATATTTATTGAATATAAAAAAAATTGTAACTTCTCAGTAATGATTTCATGTAATTTAAGTGTTTAACTCCATTAATCAGAATGGCATATTTTAACTAAATCTTTACATCAGAAGTAAAACAAAGTTTAAATCATTATTTTATTTATTAAACTGTTATTGTGAACATGAACTGTATTTATGATTAGGACTTATAAGGAAGATTTACGGTTTTAGATGCGTTATGCTGTGCGTCAGTTTCACTACACGGCCCAACGCGCTCGCTGGCGCGGACATTTAAGAAGGGATGGATGTTTGCTTCATGTGATAGGCTTGGCAAGTGAAATTATATTTGTATTATCTTTCTGTATATGTATATATTTTTTTAGATTTTCTGTCTAAAAGTGACCAAAAAGACATGTAACTCCAGCTCACCATCGGTGTCGCCAAACTGATCCATCTCCAAAATGTTCGTACGCATGGGTCAGAGTTTGCGTGCAGATGCGCAAATTTTCCCGTCAAGTTTGTTTTTATAAATCACAACTTGTGCGTCGGAAGTGGCGTACGCCTCTTTGAGGGCCTGTTTTGTGCGTACGCTTATAAATGAGGACCCAGATGAGATATAATCCCTAGCGTTTGGCCCTGTGATTCTTCAGGACAAGATCTTGATGCCATCCAACCTCAGTAGATGAAGAAGGTGAGTTTCACAATAGCTGCCACTATCACTTGAGACAGAACACATCAGGCTTTCATCCATATGAACTCACCCATATGTAGGGATGGGTACCGAAACCCGGTATTAAACGGGCCCTGGGTCCAGATTAAGGAAGACCGAAATATCGATAAGCTTGGACGTTATCGGTTCTTCATACCACATGTGTTTTTCAGGCTGGTTGTTTGTAATTTTGTAAGAGTAGGGAGAGGCTGTACCTCTCATGTGTGTGTCCTGTGTACTATAACTTTACAACAGGAGTTGGTACTCCTTTGACTTGATTGAAAAGTTTAGATAGAGCTGTTTTTTTTTTCACTCTCTATTCTCATTGTTCATTTACATGCCAACAGCTCATGATGAAAATTTTCTAGCATTTATATACTACTAATAATAATGTTAATATTAAGCAAAGTTATTTACAAGATCTTTAAAAAATATATAATTAAATGTCTTTATTATAAAATGACTCAACTGTGAAATAGTTTTACTGTTATCTGTGTCTTTCCTTTTACTTTACAGCACATCACTGACAGGCTTTCCTATGTGATTGATTCAAGTTTTCTACCATTGTATTTATCCAAATGGGGTTTGTAAATGCATGGGGGTCAAAGACGAGACGTCACCATTTTGGTGTCCGCATCAAATTAAATTTACAAAAGGGATTTTACATAAAATAAAAAAAAACATATTAAATGCAAGTAAAGAATCTACTTTCATGTTTCAAATAACTTTTGTGAAAAATTAAATGACAAAATATGAGTAGAATAATGCTCCAAAGTGTAAAATTGTCATTCAGCGTAATGGTCCGGTCTTTGATTTTACTATTACATTTTTAAATAAACGTATAAAATACCATGTTGAAAAAAATATTTCCTTCCTTGGCATGTTCACATAAGTGTTGGCTGTATTATATTAAAAGGACTATGTGTTATTTTTTTCCTTAAGTATTGAAATAACTAGGGGACTTTTGTCCCGAATATGCAGCTTGTCAGAGGTCATTCAGTGTAACAGGATCAGGAAGCAATTTTTAAATTAAATAAACAACCAATAGTCATCAAGCAGTCTGTGACATCATCAAAGGGCACCTTGAAGATCTTGTGGTGCTGCAGCAAGTTAAGTTTATTGCTCTTAAAATATTTGATAATTTCACCTTTTCATAGTTGTAACTTGATTAACAAAAACACTTGTCATTCAGTGAAATGCGAAAAAAACACTTTTATTGTTAGAGTTTTTGAAAAATAAGTAGATGTTGTAAATAATTATGGTTAAACTTTCTGGTCAAGTTCACTATTTAAAATAGGTGGCTAGTTGTTAGCCTGCAATATTAGCTTAAGTAGAAGTTTCGTCATTCAGGGTAATGTTTTGTCATTCGGTGTAATGCAAATTGTCTGTTACACCACAGTGTCATCCATTACACTGAATGACAGTGTCACTGTTTAGATATCATTTTTAGCATTTTATTTATATTTCAGATAAATGAGGGATGTTTAGTACTAAAAGAAAATATTAATCTTTATAAATATTAATGTTTTAATGTATTTTTGTCTTTTTTTCTATGTGTTACTGATTTATTTTCGATGCCCACAAACAAAGAGAGAGTTCCCAGCTAGCAGGGAACGTTCTCAGAACTTTGGCTAACATTCCCTACAAGTTTGGTTAATGTTTTAAAGAAAACATTTGAATGTAATGTTCAAAGAATGTTTTAAGGATGTTTTCTCATTTCAAATAATGTTCCTATAAGGTTAAATGTAAACTAAGATATAACGTTTTAACTGTAAAATTTTGAGGATGTTTTGTGAATGTTGTTGAGATAACAGATAATACAATGTTCTCAATAAAACATTGGCACAATGTTCCATAATAACAAAGGAGGAACATTATCATATCAACGTTCGCAAAATGTTTTGAGGATATCATTGAGGCCTGAGATGATGGAGTGTTTTTTTTATAAAACGTTCTTGTAATGTGATGTGTTAACAACTTGAACATTATAATTGTAACATTTTGAGGAGACACATTTAAGACACATGCCTTTGGTGTGAGAGACCCGGGTTCGAATCCACTGTGAGACACCAATGTGTCCCTGAGCAAGACACTTAACCCCTAGTTGCTCCAGAGGCGTGCGACCTCTGACATATAGCAATTGTAAGTCGCTTTGGATAAAAGCGTCAGCTAAATGAATAAATGTAAATGTAAATTATCAAATTAACGTTCGTAAAATGTTTTGAGGATATCATTGAGGCCTGAGATGACGAATATTTTTTATAAAACGTTCTTGTAATGTGACGTGTTAACAAAGGAAGAACATTATAACTGTAACATTTTGAGGATGTTTTGGGAATGTTGTTGAGATAACAGATTATACAATGTTCTCAATAAAACATTGGTACAATGTCCCATAATAACAGAGGAGGAACATTATCAATTCAATGTTCGTAAAATGTTTTGAGGATATCATTGAGGCCTGAGTTGACGGAGAGTTTTTTAAAAAACGTTCTAGTAATGTGACGTGTTAACAAAATTAGAACATTATAACTGTAACATTTTGAGGATGTTTTGTGAATGTTGTTGAGATAACAGATTATACAATGTTCTCAATAAAACATTGGTACAATGTTCCATAATAACAGAGGAGGAACATTATCATATCAACGTTCGCAGAATGTTTTGAGGATATCATTGAGGCCTGAGATGACTGTAACGAGGAGTCAGAGGCGTTCAGATCCATTTGCAGCTAGGGTGACCAGAAGTCCCGAAGAATTCGGGACAGTCCCGAAATCTAAGCTGTTGTCCCGAATCCGGCCCTGATTGTCCCGAAAATTATACTAAAGCAAAATCTTGAGTAGCCTAGTTATTAGGGGTGTCACGATTCTTCAAATCCTCGATTCGATTACGTTTTCGATTCTAAGGTTCTTGATTTTTACTTTTTTTTAAGCACAGGTTGCTGTTGCTCAGCTGACATCATCGCAATCTCACACATCTCTGTTATTATCAATGAAGCTGACTGCACAATGAATCTTTCTAAATATATAGCCTACACTTTGTTTGTTTTAATTAGAGGATTTGTCACCATACAGAATTCAGCACTGAACAAAAAGTCCGGTTTGAGCGGTGAGGAGAGTCTATCTTAAATGCTTCTGATTGGCCATTGCGTTCAAGAAATCAACACATATACAGGGATTGGGCGTGTGACACACGCATTTCAACCCGTTCACACGCTCACACGCCACACCTTGTATTTCTCACGCTGAGAAGTAAGGGAACTTGTCCTGCTATACAATTATTGGACGAGGCGCAGGCAAACGGAGGGAAGTTATCTGCCGAGTTCATAGCATCTGTCTCGAGTTATACAGAGTTAAATGCTAGCTACCAGCCAATCAGAAATTAGAATTAGTTTTTTTCGGGTAAATTATGTGTTCCCGCTGCAAGCACGTTCGTTACTAGTGTCACAAGGTGACAAATCCAGCGGAACCAATTTCCGCTGGGAGTGTGTTTCCCCCCGGGATGATTTCACTGACACACCGTGCGGGTTCGTTGTTGTCAGTTGCCATGACAGTGGCAGCTGATTAGCTAAGCGGTACCAGGTGCGGGCGTTTGGTGTGGGGATTTGTGATTGGGAAACACGGCCTAGAGAAGCAGTTAAAAGGAAAAGGAAAACGCATTCGGGTGTGGTATTTCCCCGGGAGAAATCGATTCTTTTGGCAGTGGCTTGGATTTGCTGGGATTTTTGGAGCGGCTGTGAGGATCTGACTGGAAAGGGGTGCAACGGTGGTTGTGTGAGTACAAGCTGGAACGTGAATGGGATGTGAAGTGAATGTACTGTGGAGATTGAGTCAAAATTGGATAATGTCATCACTCGAGAGAGAAAGATAAGTAATGAAACACTGGATCCGTGTGAATGCATGCTGTGTATTGAACTGAATAAGGAATTGTGAAGTGTAATGACTACAAATATAAATTCCACCAAGAGTGTGAACTGATTCATCTGTGAAACCTTGATATCTTCTGCTGAGTGTGAAAGAGTGGTGAAGACGCTGTGTTCCATGTGGTGTGAAGTCCTCTGCATCTCTTCAGCTTCTGAGTATTGATTCAGCGCAACAGTGGAGGGATTGAACAGTGGGTGAGTGCTGGCCTTATTGCACGAAGGTTTGAGAGTGGATTGCGGTGCCCGAATTGAAGTGTCACACAGTATTGGACTTGAAGTGAAGTTGCAGTGTGTGGATGTACACGTTTATTTAACCGCTAGTATTCTCCAGTCCACGTCCTCGCCCAGTGTTGCGGAGCAAAGCCCTCAGGTTGAATGTGCATGTTCCATTTCGGCCACCAGGTCCAGTGATATGAGAGAAGAGTGTGATTGTCCTGCTAAACTTGTCTTGTCTATTTAAATAGAACGTTCTTCTGCCGCCGTCTTCGTGGGTGCTGCCTGTTTGGAGGAGCAACACACCCCAGCTTCAGTGTTGCCGTGGGAACCACCCAGCCCAGCCATTCTCCTGCCACCGCTTCTGTGTGTGCTGCCTGGTCGGAGGAGAGACCCATCCCAGCCTTAGTGCTTGTGTGGAGTAACCTAGCCCAGCCATTGTCCAGCTTAACTTGTCTTGTCTATTTAAATAGAACGTTCTTCTGCCGCCGTCTTCCTGTGTACCGTCTGTTTGGAGGAGGAACACACCCCAGCCTCAGTGTTGCCGTGGGAACCACCCAGCCCAGCCATTCTCCTGCCACCGCCTTTGTGTGTGCTGCCCGGTCGGAGGAGAGACACATTCCAGCCCTAGTGCCTGTGTGGAGTAACCCAGTCCTTACTTTACTGAAACAAAATTGAACCTATAAACTTCTCACATCTGCTGCTCAGTGACGTGACGGGGGAGAGCACCCCACACGGAGAGGATCTGCCTACCCGACTACCTACCTGGCCGGCAGCGAGTCCCCCCTCCTGGACTCCATCGCCCCCTGTGCCGGTCATCTACCGAATAGTGACGCTTGGGAAAAACTTACCTGCTACCCACCTGTCCTGTGGAGAGTCTCCTCCTGACCCGTGGCCCCGGCCCTGGTTTGCACGGGTCGCCGCCCGCCTGTATTACGCCGAAAAGGGTCTACATACCCCGGTACTTACCTGCACGCCGGACGGGCGTTTGATTCCTTCCTCCTCTGTGGCAGCCAGTCACCCGGGCCCTCGCAGTGAACTCCTCGGCCTCCTCCTCCCTGGAAAGAGAAACGAAGCCCGCATCAAGACTTTTAATGCTTGCTTTTATTCAATAAAGATTGTTACTTTTAGAAATTCTTCGTGTCTGCCTGGTCTCTGGTACGCTCCTCGAGGTGGTCCTGGGTTTGAGGGGTGGGTGCAGTCTGACTTGGCCCCCCCGACCTGTGACAGATTTTGGCGTAGTCGGCAGGGTACCACCTTGAGTTGAGCGGCCAGAGACCAAGATGGCGGACGAAGAGCCACCTGTGGTGCGGCAGCCGGTCATGCCGATCTTTATGGGAGCCCCATGGGCCCAGAAGTATGGAGGCCCAGGATCGGAAGTGAGTTTGTCGGCCTGGAAGACCCAAGTTGAGTACCTGGTAGGACTCCAAGGCTTAAGTGCCCCCCAAGGAGTGAAGTTTGTTTTAAATTCACTAGAGGGAGAAGAGAAGTGCAAGCAGCACCAGACGCAACGAGAACCACGGTTCGGGCCATCTTTGATTTTCTTACGGAGCAATATGGAGACACCACCCCGGTGGCTGTGCTGCGAACACAGTTTTTCAATTGCAAGCAGGGGCCACGACAAAATATCCGGGCATTCGCACTGCAGCTGAGGGAGCAGTTCTCCAGGTTGAAGAAGAGACAGGATCATGGCCTGGGAGGTAAGGAGGTCCTGCTGCGAGATCAGTTCTTACTGGGGTTGCTGGAGGGTCCCGTGCGGCAGAATTTGCGGATACAGCTCCGACGAGAGCCAGATCTCTCTTTTGAAGACCTTCGGAGGGAAGCCTTAGCACTTGAGCAGGACCATACTGAGAGTATAGTTCCTCCCCACTGCATGGTCGCGAATGCTTTTAGTAGACCTCCGTCCCCCGTCATGTCTGATTGGAAGCAGGCCTTCCGTGAGGAACTGAAGAGGGATGTTCGTGAACAAATGTCCTCATTGACTAAATCCTTTATGGAAGAGCTTCGCCGAGAACACCTCCATTCCTTGTCCTTACCGAGGGAGCGGGCCTATTCAGAGGGGAATCGACCTCCAGCACACCGTCCACCCCGACCAGCCAGGTCCCGATTCCAGTGGGACGAGCAGGGGCGCCCCATCTGCAATGGTTGCGGAGAGCCGGGACACTACCTTCGCCAGTGCCACTCTCGCCGTGCCTCACAAGGGGGTTTTTAGTGTCACCGGCCACTGTGGGTCAAGTGGTCGGGACCCCTTTGTTGGACCCATGTTCGTCTGGGACTTCCCAAGAGAGTTTGGTGGGGCGTTGCCCCGTGGTGATGGTCCAGGTAAATGGCCAGAAAGTACAATGCCTCCTGGACACGGGATCGCAAGTCACTCTCTTCTCAGAAAGTTTGTCTCAGGAGTTGTTTGGGGCCCAGGACCGGCCCATTACGGAAGCCCCATGGCTGACCTTGCGGGGAGCCAACGGACTTGACATCCCGTACATAGGATATCTAGTAACCGACCTGGAGATACATGGGATTGTTGTGCCTCAGAAGGGAGTGGTGATTGTCCGGGATACATGCCTGGGGTCACACCGCGCGCTGCTAGGCATGAATGTCGTTTCGGAGTGCTGGGAGGAGATATTCCGGAATGGACCAAGTCGAGCAGTATCAACCTTGGAGGACCGAGAGTGGAGTCGTGTGGAAGCCGATTGCCGTCGGGTCTGCCTGGCCGAGTCACAGGGGAACCGTGAGAGCACCGGGAGAGTGTCTTGTCGCTATGCTCTGAAAATTCCAGCTCGGAGTGAGGCCGTGGTTTGGGCCAGGCTGCCTTCCCGACTCTATCGCTCAGAGGAGTGGGTCTTGGTGGAGCCCCACTCAGATTGCTCCAAGGTGGAGGTCGCCCGGGGATTGGCGTCCGCACGGAGAGGCCGGGTCTTCGTAAAAGTCAGGAACACGAACCCCTTCCCTGTCCACTTATATCGCCACCAGCGTTTAGCCCGAGTTACCTCGGTGAGGGTACAGCAAGTGCGAGAACCAGGAGAAGTCAAATTCAGCCGGGTGAGTCCGACAGTAGTGGAAGTGGCTCTGGCACAGACAGCTCAGTACGTAGAGGAGACTGGAGAGAGAGTCCCGGCCCATCTTGAGGGAGAGTCACTGTGGGGAGAAGGTCTAGAAAGAGGCCAGACTAACCAGCTTCAAGGCTTCTTGTTGAGATGGCAGCACATGTTTTCCACCCATGACGAAGACTACGGTCGCACGGATGCAGTCAAACATCAGATCCCGACTGGAGATGCCGCACCCAGTAGAGAGCGCTACCGGCCTGTACCCCCTACCTTGTACTCCGAGGTTCGCACCCTTCTGCGGGGGATGCTGGATAAGGGAATCATCCGGGAGAGCAGTAGTCCTTGGGCCGCGCCCATTGTTTTAGTGCGGAAGAAGACCGGCTCCTGGCGGTTCTGTGTGGACTACCGGAAGTTAAATCTGGTAACTAAAAGAGATGCTTTCCCGTTGCCCCGAGTGGAGGACTCCCTCACGAGGCTGACACAAGCGGCCTGGTATTTCACTCTTGATCTGGCCAGTGGGTATTGGCAGGTGGAGGTGGATGAGCGAGACAGGGAGAAGACCGCGTTCACTACCCCCTTTGGGCTCTATGAGTGGGACCGGATGCCGTTTGGCCTGTGCAACGCCCCAGCCACCTTCCAACGGTTGATGCAGCGTTGCTTGGGCGGCCAGTTGATGGAGTCCACTTTAGTATACCTGGATGACGTGATTGTCTACTCCCCAGATTTCGAGTCCCACCTTCAGCATCTCCAACAAGTCTTTCACTCCTTGGAGAAATATGGGCTGAAGCTCCAGACGGAAAAATGCCAGCTTTTCCGGAAGGAGGTGAAGTTCTTGGGGCATATCGTGAGTGCGGCAGGGATTGCGGTTGACCCAGAGAAGGTATCAGTCGTCCAGGGGTGGGCAGCGCCCAAGACCGTACGCCAGGTCAGATCCTTCTTGGGCTTCGTAGGATACTACAGGCGGTTCATAAAATGCTTCTCCCACATCGCCAAGCCCATAAACCAGCTGTTAGGGGGCACTGGACGGCCCCGGGGCCGGGGATCTCCTTCAATCCAGTGGGATTCAGCCTGCGAAGTTGCCTTCCAGCAGCTCAAGCAGGAATTAATGCAAGCCCCGATTCTAGCCTATGCCGACTTCACTCAACCCTTCATCTTATACACCGATGCCAGCAATCTGGGTCTGGGAGCTGTACTGGCTCAGAAGCAGCAGGGCAAAGAGAGAGTCATTGCGTATGCCAGTCGAAGCTTACATCCGGCCGAGAGAAACGATGCAAACTACAGTTCCTTTAAGCTCGAATTGCTGGCAATGAAATGGGCGATGAGTGAGAAGTTCAAGGATTATCTGTGGGGAGCAAAGGTACTCGTTGTGACTGATAACAATCCCCTGGTGCATCTGCAGACCGCCAAGCTGGGGGCGGTTGAGCAGAGGTGGGTGGCACAGTTGGCCAACTACGACTACCAGCTTCAGTATCGGCCGGGGAAAGAGCATACCAACGCCGATGTATTGTCCAGACTTCCTGAAGCGCGATCCATGGGGCAAACATCCGCATTGAGTGAGGGGCATGAGGAGGGACTGATGGTGGGGATTGTGGAGGCACCGGGCCAACCACCGGACGAACCCCCTGCAACTTGGGGATGGGACCCACAGCGTTGGAGGATGTGGCAGGAGGAGGACGAAGATTTGAAGCTGATACAAACTTGGCTGAGTGGAGGAGCTTGGCCCGAAGGCGAGGACCGCCGGGCCCAGACACGGGTGGTGCGGGGACTGCTGGGACAGAAAGAGAGGCTCATCCTGAAAGAAGGGGTGATGTGCAGGTCCCTCCAGGACTCAACGCTGGGCGATGAGGTCTGCCAAGTGGTGGTCCCCGAAGGGAAATGTCATTCCCTGCTACAGGCTTACCATTCCAAGTTGGGACATCAAGGGCAGGACAGGACGTTGTCCCTGTTACGGCGGCACTTTTATTGGCCTGGGATGGAGGGAACTACGAGGACTTACCTGCAAGGATGTCCACGCTGCATGCTCTTCAAGGCGAGAAAAGAGGTGCGGGCCCCACTGGTGCCAATTCGGGCTAAGGCCCCACTGCACATCGTAGCTATGGACTATCTGACACTGGGACGACCGATGGATCGGATACAGAACATCCTTGTCGTCACAGACCTGTTCACTAAGTATGCTTGGGCCATTCCGACTTTGGACCAGACTGCTATCACCACCGCAAGCGCCTTATGGAAGTATGTCATTCAGCCATTCGGGTGTCCCGAAATACTCCATGCTGATCAGGGGCCCAACTTCGAGTCCCGAGTGATTCACGAATTGTGCCAGCTGTATGGGTGTAAGAAGACCCACACCACTCCTTACCACCCTCAGGGGAATGGAGGTTGCGAACGGCTGAACCAGACACTGCTGAGTCTCCTGGGGACCCTGGAAGGAGAGCAGCAGGGACACTGGGTGGACAAGCTCCCAATGCTTGTCCAGGCATATAACAACAGCGTGCATAGCACCACCGGGTATGCCCCAACCTACCTGATGTTCGGGAGACACGTGAGACTGCCTATCGATCTGCTATTGGGAGCCACGCCAGCGGAGGAGGGGGGCAGCTTGACAGAGTGGGTGGCAGGACACCACCAGCGCCTTCACACTGCCTACGAACAGGTCTCAGGCCGGATAAATCAAGCAGCAGTCAAGAATAAGAGGCTGTATGATCGAACAGCCCGGGAGGCACCGTTACTACCGGGAGAAAGAGTACTGGTAAGGGACAATCGCCGCCAAGGGAAGGGTAAACTGAGCGACCGCTGGGAGTCCCAACCATACGTGGTACAACGGCAACCTCGCCCAGACCAGCCTGTATATGCCATTCGTCCCGAAGGGAGAGCTGGCCCAGAGCGAGTGTTACATCGGAATTTGATCCGTCCGTGTCCCAATTACCCGAAACCAGTAGAGAGAAACCCTCCGGTTGAGACACCATCGATGCCCTTGCTGTTGGGTTGGGCAGTGGTCCCAAGGGGACTGGGCGCAGAGCCGCGCCAAGTAGATCCAGCCTCACCGCCAAGGCGATCACAGCGGGGTAATCGAGGCCAGCCCCCAACACGGTACGGAGACTGGGTGGCCGAGCCCCGTTCTAGGGACTAGAACGGTTTGGTGGGGGGGTATGTCACAAGGTGACAAATCCAGCGGAACCAATTTCCGCTGGGAGTGTGTTTCCCCCCGGGATGATTTCACTGACACACCGTGCGGGTTCGTTGTTGTCAGTTGCCATGACAGTGGCAGCTGATTAGCTAAGCGGTACCAGGTGCGGGCGTTTGGTGTGGGGATTTGTGATTGGGAAACACGGCCTAGAGAAGCAGTTAAAAGGAAAAGGAAAACGCATTCGGGTGTGGTATTTCCCCGGGAGAAATCGATTCTTTTGGCAGTGGCTTGGATTTGCTGGGATTTTTGGAGCGGCTGTGAGGATCTGACTGGAAAGGGGTGCAACGGTGGTTGTGTGAGTACAAGCTGGAACGTGAATGGGATGTGAAGTGAATGTACTGTGGAGATTGAGTCAAAATTGGATAATGTCATCACTCGAGAGAGAAAGATAAGTAATGAAACACTGGATCCGTGTGAATGCATGCTGTGTATTGAACTGAATAAGGAATTGTGAAGTGTAATGACTACAAATATAAATTCCACCAAGAGTGTGAACTGATTCATCTGTGAAACCTTGATATCTTCTGCTGAGTGTGAAAGAGTGGTGAAGACGCTGTGTTCCATGTGGTGTGAAGTCCTCTGCATCTCTTCAGCTTCTGAGTATTGATTCAGCGCAACAGTGGAGGGATTGAACAGTGGGTGAGTGCTGGCCTTATTGCACGAAGGTTTGAGAGTGGATTGCGGTGCCCGAATTGAAGTGTCACACAGTATTGGACTTGAAGTAAAGTTGCAGTGTGTGGATGTACACGTTTATTTAACCGCTAGTATTCTCCAGTCCACGTCCTCGCCCAGTGTTGCGGAGCAAAGCCCTCAGGTTGAATGTGCATGTTCCATTTCGGCCACCAGGTCCAGTGATATGAGAGAAGAGTGTGATTGTCCTGCTTAACTTGTCTTGTCTATTTAAATAGAACGTTCTTCTGCCGCCGTCTTCGTGGGTGCTGCCTGTTTGGAGGAGCAACACACCCCAGCTTCAGTGTTGCCGTGGGAACCACCCAGCCCAGCCATTCTCCTGCCACCGCTTCTGTGTGTGCTGCCTGGTCGGAGGAGAGACCCATCCCAGCCTTAGTGCTTGTGTGGAGTAACCTAGCCCAGCCATTGTCCAGCTTAACTTGTCTTGTCTATTTAAATAGAACGTTCTTCTGCCGCCGTCTTCCTGTGTACCGTCTGTTTAGAGGAGGAACACACCCCAGCCTCAGTGTTGCCGTGGGAACCACCCAGCCCAGCCATTCTCCTGCCACCGCCTTTGTGTGTGCTGCCCGGTCGGAGGAGAGACACATTCCAGCCCTAGTGCCTGTGTGGAGTAACCCAGTCCTTACTTTACTGAAACAAAATTGAACCTATAAACTTCTCACATCTGCTGCTCAGTGACGTGACGGGGGAGAGCACCCCACACGGAGAGGATCTGCCTACCCGACTACCTACCTGGCCGGCAGCGAGTCCCCCCTCCTGGACTCCATCGCCCCCTGTGCCGGTCATCTACCGAATAGTGACGCTTGGGAAAAACTTACCTGCTACCCACCTGTCCTGTGGAGAGTCTCCTCCTGACCCGTGGCCCCGGCCCTGGTTTGCACGGGTCGCCGCCCGCCTGTATTACGGCGAAAAGGGTCTACATACCCCGGTACTTACCTGCACGCCGGACGGGCGTTTGATTCCTTCCTCCTCTGTGGCAGCCAGTCACCCGGGCCCTCGCAGTGAACTCCTCGGCCTCCTCCTCCCTGGAAAGAGAAACGAAGCCCGCATCAAGACTTTTAATGCTTGCTTTTATTCAATAAAGATTGTTACTTTTAGAAATTCTTCGTGTCTGCCTGGTCTCTGGTACGCTCCTCGAGGTGGTCCTGGGTTTGAGGGGTGGGTGCAGTCTGACTTGGCCCCCCCGACCTGTGACACTAGACAACACGCGCACACACGGAGTGGAAGTTGAAAGAGCACGATCTGATGAATGCGGTTTGCGGACATCTTCATTTATTTTTTTATTTTTTAGCATTTTGATTTTACGATTCCTGGACGATATCTCTTGCCTGTGATCAAAGACAGTGAGAGCTGATGTTGAGGAGTATAGCCAAATTCGTGCTAAATTATTTTTGATGCATTCAAAAACTCTCCAACTGCTTTTAAAGGGGTCATCGGATGTAAAATACACTTTTATATGGTATTTGCAAATAAATGTGTCTTTGCAGTGTGTGGACACAATCACCATGCAATGAAAAAAATCCATTAACTTTTTTTTAATCCTCAAAAAGCCAAAAAGTTGTTGCTCATTATCATTTAAAGAGACATGCACCGAAAAGGGTCACTGTGAACAGAGCTGTTTTTGAAGAGGTAAAAAGGGTGTTGTTTTACACAACCATTGAGAAATTTTAACCAAAGTATGTTACAAACTTTACATGAAGACCCAAACGAATCATACCAACTTGTGGAAAATGGGCATCCGATGACCCCTGTAAAGGTGACCGGTTTGGGTCTTGACATAGCCTTCATGCTCAGGGCAAGTTGTTATGACACAATGTTATGTACATTGAGCACTGATGTTCAGTTGGCTTGTTTGGGGTCAATTTTTTTTTGTTTTGTTTTTTTTCAATAAATTTGTATTTTTTAAATATAACTATTTATTTTATTTGGATGAGTTTGTCTTTTTCTCAGATTTAACAATTGTTATAATTTCCATTTGTGCTGGTCAATTATAAACAATAGGCAAAATTGAACTGCTAGCAAAAATTGAAGCGAATTTGGTTGGGTCGAGGGACCGCTGCTGCAAATATTTGGGTGGCTCCTCCCCTAAATCTCACTCTAAACTTTTGATAAAACTTGAGAGCCCTGCATATATCTGTGATTGGCTAAATCGCTCAACGCTGCAAACATGTTATAAATAGAAACTCTGGCCTGTAAATCGTTTCTATTTTGTTTTAGTTGTTCTTGTTGATTTTCTGCAACAGATAGGCCTAAATAAAAATGTATTAGTTTTTATATGTTTTATTCATAGATATTTCTAGTTTGCGGGAATCCCGCGAATCGTTTTATTCTCCGGCACACACAGAGTGAGTGCATTACCGCCCGCGCTCGCACTCGGCCATCAAATCTAGTCCCGTGCTGGCGCACTCTATTGCGTTGGGAGTGCACGTCTCTAGATCAAGAGCCCGGCCCGAGGATAGAGACGGGAAATACCAAGTTCGGGCTCGGGCATAGAATCTAAGTTAGAGGACTCACAGCCTTTCAACACGTGTGTTGTTTTTTTCCGCGCCGTGATGAGTCGTTCATGAACGATCCCTTCATTGCCTCTGTCACGCGACAAATGAACAAAAGACTAGGAAGGTCAAGTAATTATTAATGTTCCCTGTAAATTATTTTTGACTGCATTATAATGATTTCTTAATTCAGATCAAGATTGCGTAGGTGGATGTGTTCTGGGAATTTGCCTGTTAAAAGTATAACATTTAAAGTCCATGAAATGACTAGAAAAAAAGATTAGTTAATTTTGATGAACTAGATTGAATAATAGAGTCAGTAAAACGATCCGAACTTTCCATCACGGGCGCGACATGGGGGCGTGGCAGCATCGACGATTATATTTTTTATTTCGATTTTTGAGATTGTGAATTAATTTCGATCGATTTCGATTTAAAATCGTGACACCCTTACTAGTTATTGTCTGCTAAAACATTAAAAACTGTCCGTGGAGGTTGAGTCGTGAAGAGAGCGCAAGTTGCAGCAGCCGCGAGCTCAATGAATGAATGTGCAGGCAGCCAGTCGTAACCCAGCAAACACAAAACGTTTTTACAACTTTTCACAACGTTGTATTTTGGTTGCAATTAGGTAATGTTGTAGTACAACATTTTAAAAACGTTTTTAAAACGTTTTTTTAAATGGATAATGTAACCAAAATAAAACGTTTTAAAACCGTTGTGAAAATACCAAACTGGTATGTTGTCTTTAAGTAGTCAAAAAAACGTACATATCACGTTTGTTTACTACTAAAATGAAACTAGACCAAACTACAACTTTTGGGAGACGTTTTATTCAGGTGTTAAAATAACGTAATCTCTACTTTGGAATAAGACGTTTTAAAAACGTTGTTAAAATACCAAACTGGTACGTTTTCTTTAGTCAAAAAAACCTAGATATCACGTTTGTCTACAAAAACGAAACAAAACCAAACTACTAACCCAGCCAGCACCAGACTTCATCTGGACGTTGTTTTTTCTTTTTTTGCTAAATCAAGTTGGCTCGTCAATATGAGTTATAAGCACATACGTTCGCAAACGATATCTACATGATTTGGCATGGTAGAAATCCAGCGCTCCCTGGTGGTTTATATCTCGTTGAAAACACTTGTGCTGTAGGCCTATATTAGTAGGCTATAATGCATCCATAAAAACATTAAACATCACAGTAGTATAAACACCATACACCCCAATAAACAACAGCACTTAAATAGCATATTAGGCTACTGCATATTAATATGAAGTACTGTTTAATTTATTTGAAATATATTTAAAAAAAGACTTAAAGCTTATAAATTGTTCCTCATGTTATCTGTAAATTTGTGTCATATGAGAAAATATGTTCATGCCTATATCATGTAGTTTTTGCAATTTAATTCTACTACACCACGTTTACCATCATATTAGCCTAAGCCTATATACTTCAAACATTGTTTTACATTATCAATGCTTTCATGCTCATTCCATTTACAGTTTACGATGGCCACATACCTACTATCCATTAATAATGAATCAAGTTTCAGTATATGTTTTCTGATTATCAAATAATTCACTCCATCAATTCTAAATTTATGTAAATGCTGCGTGACTTCTACATGTTTTAATGAGCGCGCGCGCTGAAAATTCGAGCCGCATCTGAACTGGGGCGGAGGGCGTTACCATGGAAACGGGGCGACAGCTCAACTGAAGCTGCTAAACTCCGTCTCTCACTGTTGTTTTCACTACTTTCAGGTAAGTTTAGTCCCTAAAATTACACAACTAGTACATACAAATGTTTCTGACACTTTCTTTCATGTAAATGACTCGCTTCCGTTGAATATTTACTGTATAGAAATGGTTTAGTGTATTCGAAAAAGTCCGTTAGCATCTCAACCGTTAGGCTAACGTTAACTGTTGGAGGCAAGTGAGGTTAAGCTGTTTGTTTTGGGCGTTTAATCGCATTTTATGTGTAGATAAGGGATTTTGATAGTTTTGTAAATGTTTTGCTGGCAATTGGTCAATGGATGAATGAAAGTAATCTCATTTTATTTAACCTAAAAGTATGGACTGTAAGTTACAGTTTAATTAATCGTTTTCACGTGACGTCAGTCAAGCAAGCAAACATTTAGCCACAATTTATCTATGACTGAAATCTTGCACGTGTAGAGGGAGAACTCCAGTGTATACTTAACATTTTGGACAACCATTGTTTTTTAACATTTACATTTTGGTTATTTTCTTTCTCCAGATGCTGGTGAAAAAACAGCCAGGCTAAAGCATTCAAAGTGGAAACTTCTGTCGTGGCTCAACAATCCTTGCGAGCCATGGCTAACTTTTCTGTTTTAAAGTAGACAAGATATATTTCCCAGTTTCGGTTCAGCTGCAGTTCTGGCGCCGGCGCCTCCATGTCGTGATTATCTATTGTCTGCTTAACTTACTACTTATTTATTAAATCCAGGTAAATGGTTGATGAAACATTGCTTAAAATTAAGATACAATTCATACAAAACGAAATTCACTTTAAAGATTTCGATTTCATATCGCGTATCGTTACAGCCCTATTGATCAATATTGTATTTTTTGTTGTTGTTCATATATCAATATTTTTAGCATTATTTATTACAGTTGTGTATATCTGTATGTTCTTTGTATAGTTGGTTTTGTCAACATGATTGGGAATTAACTTTTGTTATAGGCTACACATTTTGTATTTTCTTTATTGATTGCATTTATTTTGCTAAAATGGTTATAATATATTATAATAAAAGTTCTAATATATTTTATATTGCTATATTGTTTTATTTGTATTTGAATTAATACATGTATTTTTTGTGAGATGCGAGTTCTTTTCTTTTTTGAGTATAGCCTACTTTTGTTTTTTGGACACCTTTGCTTGTAGGAAAAGTTGGGTAGTTACATGATGTTGAATTAATAAATCAATCCATAACTTTTAATGTAATAAGTTAAATCAGTTCCAAAGAATTAACTCTCTATAGGCTATTTCTTTCCAGTGACGTTTCAATGTTTTTAACGGGTCGACTATGCTTGCTTCACAATGGAATCACATAAGACCGATGTAGAGCACATGCCGTGTGTAAGGAACACTTCAAGGTAATTTACATCCAAAGCACAACCTGGAAACTTCGTTTTGGTGATTTCGGGTAAATGTGTTATAACCAAGACGACGTCCAGAAAGTAAGACGTGATATTTACGTTTTAAGAACGTCGCATTAACAACGTTAAAAAAAACAACGTTTTTACGACTTTATGCAACGTTGTAAAAAAACGTATTTATAACGTGAAAAAACCCCGACATCTCTCGTATTAAATACGTCGGATAAAAACGTTATCACAACCTTTTCACGACATGAAAAAAACGTTTTTAAAACGTTTTTGTGTTTGCTGGGAAAGGAGTGATTGATTTGTCCCGGCAAAAAAAAAAAAAAAAAACTTCGGCAATCAATAGAGACAGAGCGTATTTATTTAAAAGCTGCTGTGTGACAAGGTGTACAGCTAACAAGCTAAATAACCCAGAAATAAGTTTTTATAAGCTGTCGTCCCCAAAAAACGGGTTGTTTCAGGACATAAAAGTGGATCAATTGAAACAGAGCGCAACTAGTTCTAGAACTACTCGCGACCTGATATTGTAAAAAAAAACATACTTTTAACCATGTCGATTGCTTATTTCACCACCCTATGTGAACCTGAGAGGAGATATATTGTGCACACGTAGCCATACTGGATCCCACAATTTACCTATTCTTCCTGCTGATGCTTCACGTCTTATTGCCTGTATTTTTGTCTCCTTAAAGGCTGGCTTTTACGGTTTGGAAGCTTATGAAAATGTATTTCTGGGTTTTTTAGCTTGTTTGCTGTACACCTTGTCAAACAGCAGCTTTTAGGCATTTTTCTGTCTTTTGTTATGTCATAAATGTAAATGACAAGGAGGCAGCCTCTCGCAATGCAAAGTCAATGGAGACGGTTGGATTGTTTCTTCCCCGGTGGGCGTGGTCTTCAGATTATCTGTCTCTATCTGTCTCTGACATATTAGTCATAAAGTAGAACATTTTGCATGAAACATTTTGAGGATTTTTTAGGGATGTTGTTATCTTTTATAAATCATTGGCACAATAACAAAGGAGGACATGTTTTGAGGACATTATTGGCCTGAGATGACACAATCTCATAATATGATGTGTTAACAAAAGCTCATAACATTTTAAGGATATTTTAGGGAAGCTGTTTAGGTAACAGATTGTATAATTATTTTAACCTATAAAATATTGGCATAATGTTCCATAGTAAAAGAGGAACATTATCAAAACAGCAACGCATTCGTAAAGTGTTTTGAGGATATTACTCTAAACTGTGTGAACTGTTGCGCGAAATGTGTTTACAAGAGACGAGAAGCTGATTGGGAGCCACTGTGGATCGACGTTTAAAACCACCAATCACAGCGTGATTTTCCCATGACGTAAGAACATTTGAAATCGACAAACAGCGCAAAGAAAGTAACGTTCTCTTACGAGAGTATCTCTCGTACTGCGTAATAGCTTACGCTAGGGGAAAAACTCTTTTCCGCGAGATATTGAAGCCAAAAATTATCCTTAATTTTTTATTAATGTAAAACGCTTTGCAGCAGCAAGCAAACATAGGCGAAACAGCTCGCGCGCCTATTGGTTGCTCTGCAGCAAATGCAGCAGCCTATCGAGAGAGACTCTGCGTGACGTAATGACCAATGGGGGCAATTCGCGCCCATATCGTCACGTTCCGCCAGAAGGGGCGTGGTCTCGCCCTATAAATATGCTCGTTAGGCTGATACAAGCTGATTTTTACCTCTTCAGCGAAGCACACGCATCGCTGGATCCGGAGTGAGAAGCCGCGCCGTCGAAGCAAGCTTTTCAGCGGGACGAGCTCTTGAGTCGCTGGCCTCGCCGCCTTCAACTGCCGTACCTGCTGCGCTTTCCGGCGTTATATATCCTTTCACACTCTGTGTATTTCTCTGTTGAGAAGTGTTTGTTCGCTTACTTGACGCGACTTACACTTCTCTCTCAAAAGAGCAGCGTCTTTTTAAAGATGCCTTCCTGTGGCTCGTGCCGCGCCCCGCTCAGCGATGGAGACCGACACGTCATCTGTGTTTCCTGCCTGGGTGAGGATCACGCGGCTATCGCGCTCGCTGACGGCGGATGCCCTCATTGCGAGCTTTTGTCCATGGTGACTCTGAGGACGCGCCTGGCATCATTCTCCGAGCCTTCACCGCAGCCCGCCGTGGTGCCGCGCCGCAAGAAGCGCCGCGCCCAGCGGGCTCCCGAGCTTTCTCCAGCCCGCCAAAGCTCGCCGGTTCGCCCGCCAGCTTCGCCGGCTTCGCTCGAGTCGTTCACTGACGGACAACGGCCGCCGCCTGCCGCCGCGTCCATCCACGAGCTTGACGAACCCTCCGAGGCGTGTTCTCTTCTGGCGTCCGATAGTGAGGATTGGGCGAGCTCTGTGGATCTCCCCTCCGCTAGCGTTTCCCGCCAGACCACTGGTAAGAGAGCCGGCATTGAGACTGAGCTGATGCGTCTGCTCTCTCAGGCCGTTGAAAGCATCGGCCTCGATTGGGAGGCGCCCGCGCAGCCGGCGCGCAACAGAATGGACGGACGCTTTCTCGGAAATGACGAGGCCCCGAGAAATCGCGGCCCGCGCCCTTCCTCCCGGAACTTCACGAGGAAGTGACGAAATCATGGAACGCCCCCTTCTCCGCCAGGCTGCGTACCTCTGCTTCTGCTGCCTTCTCCTCTGTGGATGGCGCGAAGGAAAGAGGATACCTTTCTGTTCCTCCTGTGGAACCAGCTGTAGCGTCTCATCTCTGCCCGCCCTCCGCTGGACGGCGCGCGCACACGACGCTTCCTTCTAAAGCCTGCCGAGTGACGTCATCCATGCACGGTCGCGCTTACACCGCCGCCGGGCAAGCAGTTTCAGCGCTGCACACTATGGCTATCCTGCAGATTTTCCAGGCCGACCTTCTCCTTAAACTGGACGAGGAAGGACCCGGAGCGATCTGCGTGGCGGACCTGAGAAGCGCTACAGACCTCGCTCTTCGCGCTACTAAAGCCGCTGCACAGGCCATAGGACGAAACATGGCCTCTCTCACCGTGGCTGAGAGACACTTATGGTTGACGCTGTCTGAGATGACGGAAGCCGAGCGCTCTGTGTTCCTCGACGCGCCCATTTCCCAAGCGGGCCTTTTCGGATCTGCCGTCACAGACTTCGCGGACAGATTCATGGAGGTACAAAAAACTTCGCAGGCCATGAAGCACTTCCTTCCGAAGCGCTCGAGCTCCGCTGCAGGTCGCTCTAAACCGCCGCCTGCTCGCAGCTCTCAGCCGCAGCCTGCACCGCCCGCCGCCGCCGCTTCACAGCGCCGCCACGCCCGAGACCAAAGACCGCGCTCTCGCTCTGCTGGACGCCGCCCCCCTCAGCGCGGGCCCCGGCCGAGGATTGAGATCAAGCCCGAGGCCTCAAAATCTTCCTAGCCATTCTAGGAAAACGACGGTGTTCAAATCCCGCTGCGGCCGGATTTTCACTGAAACTTCTCGCTCGGTCAGTTCCAAACATCGCGACTGTCCCAGTGTATTTCGCAGAGAGTCAGCCGGTGTCACAGCCCGTTTGCCTGCGCACAAAAGCCGTTCTTACGGCTACCCAGATAAATCCAATAAAGAGTGCATTTTCTGGTGTTCCGGCCACGGCCGAAGGTGTTATGAGTGTTGTAAGAATGCCCACCCAGTGCCCATTCCCACACACAAACACAGCCCGCCACGGTGCAGGGCTAGCACAAATAAAACCGACTCCGGTCGATTGTGCAAACAATGTAGTGCAAGCGCCCATGTCACCATGCCCGCTCACACTACATGCTGCGTGTCCCATGGTTTCTGTAAAAACGAAACCAACACACATTCAGTCGGCCATGAACGACAGTGTTTTCAGTGTATTAAATGTGCCCGCAGCCCTGCGCCCACATTTTCTCACAGACACGCCGATTCCCACGGGATCTTCCCCGCTCGCTTTTTCTGCACAATCTGCCATAAAGAAGCTGAGCGCGGCCAGGTCGCCCGCTGTGATCAGCGCGCCCCCCGCCTCGAACGCTGTAAACACGGTGTTGTGTTCCCAGTATGCACGGGCTCTCGAGCTGCCGTTTTGTCGCGGCCAGAGCCCGGATTTCATTCTGCCTCTAGCTATTCACGCAGATGCGTGGTCAAAGCTTCCCGGGGTATCAGAATGGGTGCTGAACACTATAAAGAGAGGCTACTCGCTACAATTCGCACGACGCCCGCGCCGTTATACGGCGCGCGTCGAAACTACGGTAAAAAAACGAAGTATCTCATCTACTTCGTGCCGAAATAGCGAAACTACTGAGCAAAGGGGCTATAGAACCTTTATCTCAGGTTCAGAGCGAAGGGGGCCTATACAGCAGATATTTTCTGGTACCGAAAAAGGATGGGGGTCTCAGACCCATTTTAGATCTGCGACAGCTGAACAGAGTGCTTGTGAAACGCCAGTTCAGAATGCTTACGACCAGGAAAATCCTCGCGCAGGTGCGCTACGGGGACTGGTTTGTGTCGATAGATCTGAAAGACGCCTATTTCCAAATACAAATAGCGTCCCATCACAGGCGATTCTTGAGATTTGCCTTCGAGGGCCAGGCATATCAATACACAGTCCTGCCGTTCGGCCTGTCCCTAGCACCTCGTACATTTACGAAGTGCATGGACGCGGCGCTCGCACCCCTGAGACTTCAGGGCATGCGAGTCCTGAACTACTTGGACGATTGGCTGATTCTAGCTCGATCGCGATCGGAGCTCATAGAACACAGGGCCGCATTACTCGAGCACCTCGAGAAGCTGGGCCTCACAGTCAATTGGGTGAAGAGCTCACTGTCTCCCAGTCAGAAAATTTCCTTTCTGGGAACCGTGTTGGACTCGCTGTCCATGACAGCACGCCTGTCACCAGAGCGCGTACTAAATATTCAGCGCGGCGTGAAATCCTTCCGCCACGGCGCGATAGTCCCGCTCAAAAGGTTTCAGAAAATGCTGGGGCTGATGGCCTCAGCAGCCTCTGTACTCCAGTTGTGCCTGCTCCGCATGCGCCCACTGCAGATGTGGCTGAAAGCGCGGGTTCCACCCAGGGCATGGACAGCGGGTCTGTTTCGCCTCAGGGTCGACCTTCAGTGTGTGTCAGCTCTGGAACCTTGGAGAAAAACCGACTGGTATCAGTCAGGTGTGAGCCTGGGGACCGCTTCGAGTGTAAAGGTGGTGTCTACGGACGCCTCCACCTCGGGGTGGGGAGCGCTGCTCGAGGGCAGACCGCTAGCTGGCCTGTGGTCAGAACGGGAAAAGCTCCTTCACATAAACTGCTTGGAGATGATAGCAGTCGACAAAGCGCTACGGCGTTTTTGTCCCCAGATAACAGGCCACCACGTCTTGGTCCGGTCGGACAACATGTCGGTGGTGGCATACATAAATCGCCAGGGTGGCGTCAGATCACGAAACCTTTACAGGTTGACGGAACGCCTCCTGGTTTGGGCTCAGCACAACCTGCTCTCACTGAGAGCAGCGCACGTGCCTGGTCACCTGAATGTGGGACCAGACAGACTGTCCAGGAACAATGTTCCAGCAGGGGAATGGTCGCTGCACCCGCAGACGGTCCAGCTGCTGTGGAAAACGTTCGGCAGAGCTCAGGTGGACCTATTCGCGTCCCACGAAAACGCTCATTGCCCGGAGTTTTTCTCGAAAAGCAAGGACGCGCTGGCTCATGTTTGGCCCCGCTGCCCCCTATATGCTTTTCCTCCTGTCTCGCTCCTGCCTCAGGTGTTGGAACGAATCAGGGAGAACGGATGCCCAGTGCTGCTTGTAGCCCCGCTCTGAACGAACCAGACGTGGTTCCCTGCCCTGATGCAGCTGGCCAGCACTGCCCCATGGCCTGTACCATTGAGGAGAGACCTCCTCTCTCAGGCGGAGGGCTCGATTTGGCACCCTCGCCCGGAGTTATGGTCCCTGCACGCATGGGCCATCAACGGGTACCCGCTAGCCTCCCAGAGGGAGTGTTAAACACGATCGCGCAGGCTAGAGCTCCGTCTACCAGGCGGCTCTACTCCTCGAAATGGTCTGTTTTCTCTGCATGGTGTCAGGCCCAGAGCCTTTCACCTGTGGAGTGCGGGGTTTCGGAAGTGCTTTCCTTCCTTCAAGAGCTACTGGATAAGGGCAGGACCCCATCCACGCTCAAAGTATATGTGGCGGCCATAGCAACGTTTGCAAAACCGGTGTCTGGCCAGTCGCTGGGGAAAAACGACTTAGTCGTGCGTTTCCTTAGGGGAGCTCGGAGGCTGAACCCTCCAAGGCCCCCTTCAGTCCCGACGTGGGACCTTTCCACGGTCCTGGAGGCCATGAAAGGCGCCCCGTTCGAGCCAATCCAGCTGGTGGACATGAAACACCTGTCGTTCAAGACAGTGTTTCTCATGGCTCTCGCTTCAGTGAAGCGCATAGGGGACTTACAGGCGCTTTCAGTGAGCGCGTCGTGTATGGAGTTTGGGCCTAATGACTCGAAGGTCATTCTCAAACCAAAGCACGGGTATGTCCCGAAATCCCTCAATACGCCGTTCAGGGCCCAGGTAATTTCCCTGTCTGCCCTTCCGGTTCTCAGTGAGGAGGAGGATGCAAGTCTCCTTTGCCCCGTCAGGGCATTAAGAGCTTATGTGTCACGCTCGTCTGTTTTCAGACAGACGGAGCAGCTTTTTGTTTTGTTCGGCGGGCGTTCCAAGGGACTCGCCGCCTCAAAACAGAGCCTATCCAGATGGATAGTGGATGCCATTGCGCTCGCTTACTCTGTGAAGGGCTTACAGTGCCCCTTGGGTGTCAGGGCGCACTCCACGAGAGGCGTGGCCTCTTCGTGGGCATGGTCTAGCGGGGTTTCCCTGCAAGATATCTGTACGGCCGCGGGCTGGGCCTCGCCGTCTACATTTATAAAATACTATAACCTGGAGGTACCCGCCTTACAAGCTAAGCTTTTGGCGGTCTAAATTCAGTGCTATCTGCCCCGCTGTGCGGCCCAGATGCTGAGTTTATTGCAGCCCCATGAGTATTGACTCACGTATGGCCACCTAGATCAGGCTGAATGCTTTCACCCTGGCTGCGCGTTTGATTGTCATATAATAGCCCCGCTGGGTGCTTTTTTATAGGGAATGACGCTTCCAGCCTCTCTTCCTCTACTCTATGTGAGTTTATGGTGATTATGCACTACATGAGCCCTGGGCTTCGGCCCCTGGGACTTTGGTGTTGGATCCCTGTACGCACGGCGTGTTGCATTGTGTTCCCCTAGCGTAAGCTATTACGCAGTACGAGAGATACTCTCGTAAGAGAACGTACTCGGTTACTAACGTAACCTCGGTTCTCTCTAGAGAGGGAACGAGTACTGCGTATCTTGCCGTGCGTGGAATACGCTCTGGTTCGCTTCAGCGATAAAAACCAGCTTGTATCAGCCTAACGAGCATATTTATAGGGCGAGACCACGCCCCTTCTGGCGGAACGTGACGATATGGGCGCGAATTGCCCCCATTGGTCATTACGTCAGAGTCTCTCTCGATAGGTGCAGAGCGCACGAGCTGTTTCGCCTATGTTTGCTTGCTGCTGCAAAGCGTTTTACATTAATAAAAAATGAAGGATAATTTTTGGCTTCAATATCTCGCGGAAAAGAGTTTTTCCCCTAGCGTAAGCTATTACGCAGTACTCGTTCCCTCTCTAGAGAGAACCGAGGTTACGTTAGTAACCGAGTACGTTTTTATTGAAGAAATCGGCGCAAAATGTCAGTTGTCTAAATTGGCTATTTGACACATTGGCCCAAACAACAGAACTCCTGGTCAACGGAACAGAGCTCTTTCACAACTGTAAGTTTTTTCTGTGTGTTTTTTTCAGTTTACATATAGCTTTCTCTTATCCTTGATATATCAATGTCTTTCAGTGTTAGATTTTACTTTCTTAGAATTGTATGACAGTCGCATTAAATCTGAGTATATGTTACTTTTGAATAACAGCTAGATTTGTTTTAATCCAGACTCCAAACTGCCTGTTTGAAGATGAATATAAAACCGATGACGCAAAGTCTCCATTTACAACAAAGGTAGTCTATAATATTGTGTTCTATGCATAGGAATATTCTATTTTTGCTACTTAAAAGTGTTAATCTTAATGTCTTTTGAAAGTAAAAGTTAATAATATTTCAGTAATTCATAAAGAGGTAATGGGAAAATTGGAAAGAGCATTCAGTCTAAAACGTTTTCAGTCTTTTGTGTTTCTAGCAAATATTGTATGTGCTTGTAATATCGTTGTATGTTGACAGACCATGTTTTAAAATATTTCAGTTAATTACTCTGGGGCTGATGGTCAATGTAAAGGACACAATCTGGCAAACATAAACCTGCAGATGGGAGCTAAAGAGCCTTGTAACTGGTAGGTGGTTTTGTAACTTTTGTTGTAAATCTTCATAGAATTACCTTTATATTATAGTATAGATTATAGTAATCTTGTTCAAATGGTGGGAAATAATTATGTTGGTTTAAGAAAGCCAACATATTGTTAACCTATTTAAACTAAATATTATTATTATTATTCTGATTTCTGAGACAAAAATGTTCAACTCTTAACTCCAAGAGCTTTAGTGCTAAAAGCACCTAACACAGACCATAAAGGATCTCATCCAAAAGACAAAAGACATCCAAAAATGAGAATTAGCCCATGATTTACTCCCCTCAAGTCATCCTTGGTGTATATGACATTCTTCTTTCAGACGAATACAATCGGAGTTATATTAAAAAATGTCCTGGCTCTTCCAAGCTTTATAATGCCAGTGAATGGCCGTTTCTGTTTTAAGTCTACAAAAGCGCATCCATCCATGATAAAAGTAATCCACAATCCACAAGGCTCTGGCGGGGTTATAAAGGCCTTTTGAAGCAAAGCGATGCGTTTGTGTTAGAAAAATATCCATATTTAAAACTTTATTGACTAAAATAACTAGCTTAGCATATATTTCTTTCTGCTTTTGAAGTAACTAAAACTTACAGCTTCACTAATAGCAAAGAGACGCTGCACTTACAGGTATGATTAATTCACTCTAGAAATTGTTCTATCGCCAATGCATTCCAATGCAGTGCTACTTTATCTGTATCTGATTTAAAACAAGCAGAAATCTGTAAGAAATGTAACGATCCATAGACAATATAACCGCTGTTAAATCAGAGCAATAGCCTCGTGGGCAGCGCTGTGACATGCTGGAGCTGTGCTCATGGCGACCTGAGTTCCAGTCCTGGTTCGAGGTTCAGGCTTCTCAAGCCAACATCAAAGTTTGTTCACATAATTTAGCCTCTAGTTGTGTTATTAACATGTATATAATGGATTAAGGCGAGACACAGCAGGCAAAAACATCGGGTTTTTTTCACTGGTCAATTTTGAGATTTTGGGATATTTGTCTTCAATAACATGTCTTTCAGACTTGTGGTGAAAAAAAGTCCGAAACACACATATTTAGGTCTTTATTTTACTACACTTTGTCTGTTTGTGTCTGAAGATTTCTCATAAATTCATCAAAAGTTGTCGTTATAAATCATCCCTCTGCTCCGCGATCGCGATCTGCACCCTGTCATCACACACACCGCTAGAAAGCTCTCTCTCTCCTGAACAATACTGCCGGATCCAAATATGGTCATTTCCTTTTTATCAGCAACCAATCGCGAAAGTAAAAGGGGGGATTTTACTCTAAATGCGCAATATCAGTGGCTGATGCTAAATCTTTAAAGCTCGTTTTCTCAAAATGACTTTTCTCTCATACTCCAAGTCCGAAATCTCCACTTCAGTAGCACCTATATACACCAAACTTTCCAGTCTTGTACCTAGTTATATTATGAAGACATTTACAGAGGGATTTGTAAATATATTATTCCTAGCCTGATTTATATAACATTTTATTCCAAAAAACATGTCGAAAATCATTTTTTAAGGCTATTGGCAGTATATTCTGATTTACAGGATAACAAAAGTAGATATCCATAAATCCCTCAGTAATTTTTTTCCCATCTAATATGTGAACACAATGAAAAAATAATTTTGAACCTGGCTTTATCCAATACTCAGATTTTTTTTTAAAAAATATATGCAAATTAGCGCATATTTAATTAGATAATGTCTCATTTGCATATTTAAACATTAAATTACAGAAAACTTGTAATACATTTTTTTTCTCATCTTAATGTAGGTAATCAACTGGCAAAGTTTCATGGTGATATCTGCTAGTTAAAAAAATTACCCTATTCACCTGTAGTTTCTCGCCTTAAGTATATGTTTTAAATTACAGAAACAAAAAAGATACTCATAAGGAATCCGTGTATCATTCGTTCAGTCGTTTATTTTATTTTATATTGAAAGTAGAAAATTAGAAAACAGTTCCTTTTTTGTTTTTTCCCTTCTTTTTTTTCCAAAAAAACCCCCAGAAAATCAAGAATTCCGCTTGATTTTTCGTTCTGAGGTAGAAAAATTAATAAACAGCTTGAATATTCCATTTCTACACGTGGGCGGGAATGAAACACCCCTTTCCTCTGATTTGTCAGCCGAAGATCAAACTGTGTCGTCATCAGTTCTTCCTCAGCTCCGCACAGCAGAATAAGAGTCCTCCGCTGCTGCAGCTGATGTGCGGATTCTTAACTCGTTTATTGCAACTACATTTCATCTTTTTTTCATTAAACAACCAGACTAACGAATGGCTCGACAAAACCCGTACCGGGCAAGAGGCTAGACAGGGCTTTCTTCTGTATAGACCAGCAGTTCTCAAGTGCCAGTTGGTCTGTGAAATAATTTGCTATTTTATATTTTCCGGACTGTAAAGTCACGTTATTATCATGAAGCACGCTGTGATTTATTCCTAAGTGATTAGCCCTATATTATGCGTTTTACTTCAAATAATCTAAATGTTGAGGTGCGCCAAGAAAGGCTATTTAGATTTTGGTTCATTCTTGGTGTGCGCCAGAAAGATGTTCAAGGAGACCGAGACGCGCATCATGTGGTTTTCTTTATTTTTCAAAGGCATATGACATTTTGTAGTCATTTTGAATGTACAGAAATAAAAATATATATTTTACCTTTTCGAATGACAGAGTATTAAATGACAGAGTATTAAGTTATTTCCCCTGCGGAAAACAAGTCCACTTAGAGGCGCTGCATCGCGTGCTTACACAACATACTATCCGTTCACTTCTGGCATTGCTAGCTTGACATCGTAGCCTGTTCATTATTAAAATAAAACAGTCAACCAATCATATAAAAAGTTATTCTGCTTAATTTAATTGTCTGTTGTATACAATATTAAAGGTTGTGCCGTCAGTCACCACCTACTTGCTGTTATTCCAAACTAATTTCCCTTACTGTGAAGATGCTGATTTAAAAGGGACTTGACTAAAGTAGGAAATCTTCTTTACATTAATAACGCCGCTAGAAATTTAAACATCCAAATTCCAAACGTTACATTGCAAATATGGAAACGTTGGACCGAAAGAGAGATGCTGGAACCCAACGTCACTACAGTTTCGGTTTTGATTAAAATAAATTCGTTTAGGCTTGGCGTTTAAAATAGGCTAAATGTTGTTTGTAATAAAGGGGACATAGGCTATTTTTATAGGCTATGTATATTTTTATTATACCTGGCTAACGTTACTTATTTTTCATTCTTGTTGTTTTCTGGATAGCATTAATTTAAGGATTTTAAATAGGCTAGTAAAGGGAAGTAAAATATGCATAGCCTATATGTTATAAATAGTGTTTATAATGTTAATGTTGTATTTTATTTACCAGTCTTTTACACCATTTCTGAATAGGCTAATACTAAAATGCAGTTTTTACAACGATGTGACACGTGCGTGCGCCTGTTTCCCTCTCATGGTGCTGATCCACTTGTCCGACACTACTGTCGCGTGGTGTCGCGACGGCCTCCCCCACATTTGTATGTTGATGGGCGTTCATCTGTTTACCGCTATGGGCGCGGTTTTGACAGAGCGGGAAATGTTGCCTATCAGAACAGAGGACCTGCGAGAGACTTCCCCCCCCCCCGTCTCCATATGCTCTATTTCTATTAGATAGACGCGTCGCGTTCAATGGACTTCATTTGCATAAAGATGGTCATCGGCCAGCTTTTTGACTCGCAACAATTTTCGAAATGAAGCGCCGCCTTCCCGGAATGCTTTGCGCGTGACGTCACCCATAGGAATAAAGCGGAGCGCGGCGCGACAGAAGTGTCGCACGGACAAGTGGATCAGCACCGTCGACATGACCCAGTGCGCCGCGCGCATCCTTGAGATATAAATTATAGGCTATTATTTTATTTAAATAAAACAGGCCTTACAGCCCTGTCTAGGCTCTTCCCCGGTACGAGTTGTGTCGAGCCATTCCTTAGTCTGGTTGTTTGATGAGAAAAATATGAATCCGCACGGACTCTTATTCTGCTGTGCGGAACTGAGGAAGAACTGATGACGGAACAGTTTGATCTTCGGCTGTGACAAATCAGAGGAAAGGGGCGTTTCATTCCCGCCCACGTGTAGAAATGGAATATTCAAGCTGTTTATTAATTTTTCTACCTCAGAACGAAAAATCAAGCTGAATTCTTGATTTTCTGGGGGGTTTTTTGGAAAAAAAAGAAGGGAAAAAAAAACGAAAAAGGAACTGTTTTCTAATTTTTTACTTTCAGTATTAAATAAAAAAATGACTGAACGAATGATAAACGGATTATAAGGTATCATATTTATACTTTCAATAAATTAGTCTTTACATAATTTCTGATTCTAATTAAGATGGCTAATTTTGAAAGTTTTAAATGTCAATATTGCTTGTGATCTTAATATGTATGTATTTGTATTCTTTCTGTTTACACTGTTGCATGATCTTCTTTTATAGGCTATGAGGAAAAACGATACTCGGTTACTGACGTAACCTTGGTTCTCTCTAGAAGAGGGAACGAGTATTGCGTAAGTTTAGCTTACGCTACGGGAAAGATTCATCTTCTCGAGATACTGAAGCCAAAAAATTATCCTTAATTTTTGTATACCTTGTCAACGCAGTGCAGCAGCTAGCAGACCTAGAGCAGGCTATCTTGCGTGCTCATTGGCTGCTCTGCAGGCAACTGCTGCAGCCTACCAGTGAGCAGGGCGTGACATCACGCCCAATGAAGGGCGCCCGCGCCTTCATGGCGTCACAGAATGGGCGTGGCTTCAGCCTATAAAGGAATGGGCTGTAGGCTGCTTCCCTGGTTTTTTTCGACTGAAGCGAAGTCGCTCGTGGCGCGAGCATGGCCGGTTACGCAATACTCGTTCCCTCTTCTAGAGAGAACCGAGGTTACGTCAGTAACCGAGTATCGTTCTCTTACGAGAGGTTCTCTCGTATTGCGTAAGTTTAGCTTACGCTACGGGAACACTTTGTCAACGCCGTGCGCGCCAAGCATCCACATGAGACCCCGAACTTAGGGGGGAACCCCATAAGTGGAAAAAATAAGGTGGCCGGCCGTTTCGCGGGCCATCACTTGTACATAAGCACACATAGGGAATACAGAGCGGCGCGGGTCTATATAGGCACATGGCATAACCCCTTTTGTGCAGCTCAACCAGGAGAGCTAAGTCATGTGAGAGTGATCTGAGCAGGGGATCTGGGCAGAATACATCTCTTGTTTAGACTGACAGTAGTTTAGCCTGCAAGGCGGGAACTTCTAGGTTATAGAACCTGACAAAAGTAGACGGGGAGCTCCAGCCCGCCGCTACACATATGTCGTGGATAGAAATCCCGCTGGACCATGCCCACGAAGAGGCGACGCCTCTCGTGGAATGAGCCCTGATGCCCAGAGGGCATTGCAGATCCTTTGATGCATAAGCGGTCGCTATAGCGTCTACTATCCTTCTGGACAGGCTCTGTTTCGAGGAGGCGAAACCCTTGGTGCGCCCTCCAAACGAAACAAAAAGCTGTTCCGAGCGCCTGAAGGAGGCGGTGCGCGTAATGTAGCTCCTCAGCGCTCTGACGGGGCAGAGGAGGTTTACATAGCTTTCACTGTCAGACACTGCGAGAGCAGATAGTGAAATAACTTGCACTCTAAATGGAGTGCCCATCACTTTAGGGACATAGCCGTGTCTAGGTCTGAGAATAACTTTAGAGTCATTTGGTCCAAACTCAAGACACGACGTGCTGACAGACAGCGCGTGTAGATCCCCTACGCGTTTTACTGATGACAGCGCAGTCAGAAAAAAACGTTTTCAGTGATAGATATTTCAACCCCACGGAGTCCAGTGGTTCGAAGGGAAAAGCTTTCAGGGCCTCGAGGACCAGTGAAAGATCCCACATAGGAACCGACGGGGGGCGCGGCGGATTCATCCTTCTAGCTCCTCTAAGGAAGTGGATGACCAACTCATGTTTCCCCATCGGCTGGCCGTGCGTTGGTTCTGCAAACGCTGCTACGGCCGCCACGTACACTTTGAGCGTGGAAGGGGACCTTCCCAACAGCTCTTGTAGGAAAGTGAGCAGATGAGCCACCCCGCATGTCCGCGGGTCCAGACCTCTGTCGGTGCACCAGCCAGAGAACACCGACCATTTAGACGCGTAAAGCCTTCTCGTGGAAGGGTCTCTAGACTGTGTGATCGTGTTCATCACTCCTTCTGGCAGGGTAACGAGTACCCGTTGATCAGCCATGCATGCAGCGACCAGCGCTCTGGATGGGGATGCCAGATCGTGCCGCAAGCTTGAGAGAGGAGATCTGCCCTCACCGGAATCGGCCACGGAGCTGTAAGCGACAGCTGTGCTAGTTCCGGGAACCAAATCTGATTCTCCCAACGCGGGGCTATGAGGAGCACCGAGTGGCGCGTTTCCCTGATTCTCTTGATCACCTGTGGTAACATAGAGACCGGAGGGAAAGCATATAGCGGGAGGCTGGGCCAAACTTGGGCCAGCGCGTCCTCGTCCTTCGAGAAGAACATCGGGCATTGAGCGTTGTCTTTTGACGCAAATAGGTCGACTTCCGCTCTGTCGAATAGGCGCCACAGTTTCTGGACCGTTTGGGGGTGTAAGGACCACTCCCCTGGGGGAACATTGTCTCTGGAGAGTCTGTCTGGGCCGTCGTTCAGATGGCCAGGCACATGCGTCGCCCTCAGCGAGCGCAGGTGTGTCTGAGACCAAATAAGGAGGCGTTCCGTCAGATTGCAGAGTTTTCTGGATCTGACACCGCCCTGACGGTTTATATAGGAAACCACAGATGTGTTGTCCGAACGGACAAGAACATGCTGGCCCTGTATGAACGGGAGGAAGCACTGCAGTGCGTTCTCGACCGCCATCATTTCCAGACAGTTTATGTGAAACTCCTTCTCCCGGTCTGACCACTGGCCAAAGGCCGGTCTGCCCTCGAACAGCGCTCCCCAACCTGAGTTGGACGCGTCTGTTGAGATGACTTTCCGGTAAGAGACGGTTCCCATCATTACTCCCTGCTGGAACCAGCTGGCCGCTAACCAGGGCTGCAGAGTCACTCTGATTTTCCGACCGCCAGATACCCAGGCTCGGGGGGGCACGCAAGCATTCAGCCAGCGTTGGAGCGGGCGCATGCGCAGTAGGCCCAGCTGGAGCACCGCTGCAGCTGATGCCATACAGCCCAACATCCTCTGAAAAATTTTCAAAGGGAGGAAGCTGCCCTTCTGGAAAGAAGCGGCTAAGTGGCGAACACGGCGCGCGCGCTGTGTCGACAAACGAGCCGTCATGGTTACCGAGTCCAGTTCTATTCCTAAGAAGGAAATTGACTGGCTGGGCAGTAGTGAGCTCTTGGTCCAGTTGACCGTGAGACCCAAGCTTTCCAGATGACTGAGTAGCACTGTTCTGTGAGATATCAGCCAATCGTCCAGATAGTTCATTATACGCAGCCCCTGACTTCTCAGGGGGGCGAGCGCCGCGTCCATGCACTTTGTAAATGTACGGGGTGCCAGGGACAGGCCGAACGGCAGGACGGTGTATTGATATACCTGACCGTCTAAGGCGAATCTCAAAAATTGCCTGTGAAGGGGTACTATCTGAATCTGAAAATATGCATCCTTCAGATCTAGAGAGATAAACCAGTCCCTCGGGCGAACGTGCGCGAGGATTTTCCTGGTCGTAAGCATTTTGAACGGTCTTTTCGCAAGCACTTTGTTCAAATGTCTCAGATCTAGGATGGGTCTGAAGGCTCCGTCCTTCTTGGGCACGAGAAAATAACGGCTGTAAAAGCCTGACTCGCTTAGAGAAGGCGGTACCATTTCTATAGCCCCTTTGCACAGCAGCTTTGCTATTTCTGCGTGAAGTAGGTGTGCTACTTCCGCATTCACTATTGTCGCGGTCCGGGCTCGAAAGCGCGGGGGACGGCGAATGAATTGTAGTGTATAGCCCTGCTTTATTGTGCTCAGCACCCATTCTGAAATCCCTGGGATTTTTTCCCACGCGGCTATGCGAGCCGCTAGGGGGCGAATGGCCTCCGTGTTCAGACCGCCATTTGCTGGCTTGTGAAACTGAACCGGAGCCGAGAGCGCGGCGCGCGCGCTCTCGATTCTGGGCAATGGCGGCTCGCTGACAGCCGAAACCGACTGATTTATGTGAGATGTCCCGATCATAGGGGATGGGGAACACACTTTTACCACATTTTGATGCGCGAGCCGTTCTCTGGGTGACAGAGCTCTCTGTAAGCGTGAGCGCGTGGGCGCGGGCACGAGACTTACAACTGTATCTAACGCCCCGGTCATAATAGACGGGGAGTGTTTTATTAACGCTCTGCGTTTCGTGATAATGCTTAAGCGCGCGGGCGGGGCCCGGGGAAAGGTTTGTGTTAGTAAGCGTGAGCGCACTCCGGCGGGCACGAGACTTACGTTTATAACCTGTTTGTTTGACTGTGTAACAGAGCGGGCAGATAGTGGGCACAGACTTGTGGACACATTTCTTACATGCAACACTCGAGCGGCTTTTCTGCGCTTTATGAGAGTGTGCTCTGTGAGTGACACAGGATTTTGAGTGCTTATGTGTAGGGGTGAGCACTGGGACGTGGGCACTTTCACTACACTTAAAACATTGACGGCATGAGCTGGACCAGACATTACACTCTTTTACACTCTTTTTGAGATTTCTCTGGGTCGCCGTGAAAACGGCGTTTGTGTGCAGGCGAGAGGGTGAATAAACCGGCTCGTTGGCTGCTAAATGGACCGCTGCAGTAGCTTGTTTGAAGGGGACTGACAGGGAAATTAATTTTGACGGCGGACCGGCCGCAGCGGGACACGCGCGTCTTTTCCCTCTTACTGTTAGGAGGGCTTCGCGTGCTCAGACTTCAGCGTGATTCTCTGCCGAGGCCCTCTGGGAGGCGGCGGTCTATGACGGCTGTCTGAGCGCGACCTAGGGCGGCCGCCCTGACGTCGCTGCGAAGGCTGAGGCTGGGGCTGTGCTGGACGCTGGGTGCTGGTTCGCACAGGAGGCTGGCTTTGTCTCTCCCGAGAGCGGCCTGTGGCGGAACCCGAGCGTCGCGGCAGGAAGAGGTTCATGGCCTGCGTGGTCTTCTGTACCTCAGAAAAACGATCAACGATCCCGTTAACCGCTGGGCCGAAGAGACCAGAGGGGGTAAGCGGCGCGTTGAGAAATGTGGCTCGCTCAGACTCCCTCATATCCGCGAGCGTTAACCAAAGGTGCCTCTCCGTAACGGTTAACGCGGCCATAGCTCGTCCGATAGCCTGGGCTGCTGCTTTGGTAGCGCGGAGAGAAAGATCCGTTGCGCTTCTCAAATCTGTAACAGCAGCTGGATCCCGGCCCTTCTCGTCCCATTCACGGAGGTCGGCTTGCAGGATCTGAAGCACAGCCATGGAATGTAAAGCAGATGCGGCCTGGCCGGAGGCAGCATAAGCGCGGCCGACCAAGGCGGACGTGGCTCTACAGGCTTTGGACGGGAGCGCTGACCGTGACCGCCATCTCGCGGAGGGCGGGCAAAGGTGCGCTGCAACCGTTTCTTCCACCGGTGGAATAACCGAGTACCCTTTCTCGGCGGCGCCGTCCACTCGGGAGAGCGACGCGGAGGCTGGTGACTGTAGTCGCGACGAAAAAGGAGAATTCCACGACTTAGTCAACTCCGCGTGAAGTTCCGGCAGGAATGGAGCGGGCCTCGAGCGGACCAGTGCGGGTTCCTCAGGCGGCGACCACTCGAGCCCGAGGCGGTCCACGGCCTGGGTTATCAAACGCATTAGCTCAGCGTCAGCTCCAGCTCGGGTACGGGTGGATTCCTGGATCGACGAGGCGTCGGAATGAAGCGACCATTCCTCGCTGTCCGATGCCAGGATAGAGCAGCAGTCCCTCGTGGTGTGTCCCTCGGCCTCATCCTCTGAAGCGACGGCAGTGAGGCTCGTGAGCGGCAACTGCGCGTCGGGGAGGGGAGGCGGGGAAGGCGAGAGCGAGGCTCGAGGGAGGTTCTCCGGCGAGCGCGTCGCTGTGGCCACAGGTTCTGGCTGTCTCAGGGAACGGCGCTTCTTCTTGCGCGGTCCCACAGAGGGCGGAGTGGCTATGATGTTGCCTGGGAACTTAAGCTGTTCCAAGGTCGACTTGAAGCTGCCAATCACGAGCAGTGGAGAGGAGACCCCCCGTAGCGCTAGGCCGGTGGTGTTCCTTCTACCCAGCTCTAATGAAGGTGATTGTTTGTTTGGGGGCTGCCTGGGTCTTGCTGATCTGGATCGCTGTGTGGATAGAGTCCGCCAAAGCCTTTAGCACCTGGTCGTGGCGCCAACGGTACCGCCCCTCCCCTAGCGCTTTTGAACAGCTGCTCAAAATGTGCTCCAGTGTGCCCCTTTTCTGGCACAGCTTGCACTCAGGAGTGTCTACCAGGCCCCAGGTATGCAGGTTAGCTGGGCTTGGGAGGACGTCATAGACGGATTGGACAAGAAACTTAATCCGAAATGGCTCTGCTTTCCAAAGCTCTGCCCAGGTTATTCTGCGTGGATCTGCATGTTCCCACCTGGTCCACACTCCTTGTTTGGACATGCCGGCCATTTTGGTGTAGCGTTCTTCCTCCACCTCTGCTCGTATCTCGTCCTGAATCAGTCTGCGCATCTCTTTTCCACGGGCTAGATCGTAACGTGGCTTGGGAAAACATCCAAGACCTGCTCGTCCCGTTGCCACGGAGCCCACCAGTGTTTTGTGCCTTAGTTGCGCCTCAGCTCTATTGATGGCTTCTTGCGCCTGCCACTTCCTCCCGGTCTTCACAAGGATTCCTGCTGCTGCGACTTTTGTGTCCCTGGAGTCCCTGTACATCAATACCTCTCTGGAGCGGGTGACTTTGAACTCCTCTGATAGTCCACTTAAAGGAAGATGCAGCTTGGTGGAATGGCCGTACAGGGCAATGCTGCTCAAGGACCGAGGGAGCCCCAGCCATTTTCTGAGGAACTGGCTGATAGACTTCTCTAGAACCTCGACTGTTGTTGCTGGTACCTCGTAGACTAACAGGGGCCAGAGTATTCTTGGCAAGGCTCCGTGTTGGTAGATCCAGGCTTTGAATTTCCCGGGGAGGCCAGATCTGTCAATCGCTTTGAGCCAGGAAGTCAGGTCGCACTTGGTTTGTTTTATGGCGGCTGAGTCCTTCAGGGAGCTATCAAAGATCTTCCCCAGGCTCTTGACCGGCTTTTGGGACACCGATGGAATCATGGTCTTTCCCAGGGCAAAGCGGAAACGGTTGGACATTTTACCCTTCTTTAGGACCAGAGACCTGGACTTAGCAGGCTTGAAGCTCATCCTTGCCCAGGAGATGAGCCTTTCGAGCCCCTGGAGGAGCCACCTGCACCCTGGAACGGATGTTGTCATCACTGTTAAGTCGTCCATAAAAGCTCTTATGGGGGGCTGCCGGGTCCCAGATCTTGACTTGGGCCCTCTGCATTCCACCTCGGCTGACTTGACAATTATGTTCATGGCCAGTGAGAAAAGAGATACAGAGATTGTACAGCCGGTGATTATCCCTTTTTCAAGTTGATGCCAGGAGGATGTTACTTGGCCTGAAGAGACTCGCGCGCTGAAGTTGTTGTAATAGTCCATGATGAGGTTACGGATCTTGACAGGAACATGTTGTCTTACCAGTGCGGTTTCAACGAGCTTATGTGGCATAGACCCATAGGCATTGGCCAGGTCAAGCCAGAGAGTTGCCAGATCTCCTTAGCCTCCCGGAATAGCTGTGTCACCACCCCTGTGTGCTCCAGACATCCAGGTACTCCTGGGACTCCTCCCTTCTGGACTGAGGTGTCAATGTAGGTGTTCTTCAGGAGGAAGTCTGTCAGACGTTGGGACACGATTTTGAAAAAGATCTTGCTTTCAACAAGAAAATGTAAAAATGTATGGTAGTAATTTGTTTTTTCTCAGAAAAAGATACATTTAAACAGGACATATTCTAATGTATGTGAAAAAGACTAAACTTAAAGGGACATTGTGTAGGAATTTCTCCCATCTAGCGGTGAAATTGTATTTTGCATTCAAACGAATTGTGCTCTCCAGCGCCTCGCTTTTTCTAATGCGTGTTGCATCTACGGTAGCTGTTATGTACCAAAAAGCTATGACAGGATGTCTTCTAATAGCACTTCGTCGAGTTTTCCTTCGAGTGATTGAACAGGTTTGTTATTTCAAACAAACTGCAACTTGACACAATGAACAAATGAATGTTACAGTATGAATAATAACAGTGCAATGCAGCCTTTTAAACTTGCTGGGGCAGTGACAAGCTCTGCTCCTCCGTTTCTGCTGCTTTCAGATATGTGACGCTGGCTCTGAATGAAAACGCGTTGTGGAAACGCGTTGGCCTAGTACTTTTTGACCCTCTCTGCTATTATAATTTTTCAAGATGGCGGAACGACATGGAAGCCTCCGTGGACCTACCCATCACATGTATATAAAGATAACAAATTCTTCGTTTACGAGGATAAGTCAGATAATTGGCAGAGGTATTTGTACACCATTGATGACATATTTATGAATAAAAACATTGTTTTTAGATAATTAAATACCTAAAAAACTACACATAGTCCCTTTAAAGCAGTTTTACACTTTTATTTTTTTAATGCTTGAAACCCCCTTTTCGTCTTTGACCCATGGACCTTTTATATTTGGCATTACCTGTTAATCTTATATGAAAATGACAAGAAAACGTGACAAGTTCTCTGGACTTCTCACAAAATGCCATATAAAAGGAATATTCAGAGGGGCGAGTTGAAATCATTTCTTTTGGGCAATATCATGCCCCAAATATTTAGGGCTGGAACCGAATATTCGAGCGGTGGGTTGATATTCGATTTGAAAATGTGACATTCGAATATTCGTTGTTGTTGTTTTTTTTGCACACCTGGCATCCCACTCAAAACAGTTCTCATTCACGTTTGAATATGTTTTACACTATAAAATCTGGTGAAATAATACTTAGCATATAACTTCGTTATAGCTACTTAATAAATATATTTGCTTCTTCTTGGACTACTAAAAGTGTTCCTGCAACGGGAGTATTCTCAGAGCGCAGAACAGCGGAGTTTGTATGGACAGAAGTGCATGCCTGAGCTTGTATTTTGGTTTAAGCTGCGTTGCTTTGACATTGTGGAAAATAGAATAATAGAAACAAAATGTATTATCCTTTTTACCCGTTATTATCAATCTAAATTAATCTACTGTGAAATATAGGAGAAATTTCGTTTTTATTTATTTAAATTTCGTTTTTATTTATTTAAATTTCGTTTTTATTTATTTAAATCTACCCTAATTTGTCAGTGAGAAAAATATTATGACTACCTTATTAAAAATATTGCTTTCCCTGGTGTGCATTTTATAATTTTTCTTGCTATTTTGGATAAGTAGGACCTAATAAGTATAATAACTAAAATTTGTTTTTGTACAGGAAGTAGTTTTTGTATAAAATTATGTCCTCATGCAAGGACAGTGGGTCTATCTTAACTTTAAGTTAAAAGACCTGTGTGTGTGTGTGTATGTGTGTGAGATATCACTAGTGCAGTGTTCGTTCTTGGAGCATATAAGCTCTGCTCGCGTGAGGCGCACCGCTTCCCGCTCGCGCTGTTCTGTAGTTTATTAAAAGTTTATTAATTCTGAAAGTGTCGCATCTCGCCTGTCTATCTATATTGCACCAAATACGACACTGCACTCCCTTGTGAAGTCGTTTGGATTAACGGTTCTCGAAATAATCAAAATGCAAACGGACAGACAGACACACACATTTGCACACTCACGCAAGGTCTCTCGCTCTCTCCCTCTCTGTCGTGCACGCGTTACACGGTTTGGAGCTCGCGAGCTCTAGATTCCGGGAGATTTGAACTAATTTGCGGGCATCAGGGAGCCGCTATCAATATGTGGGAGACTCCCGGGACTTCCGGGAGACTTGGGATGTCTGAGACATATAGAGATTCCGAAGCTTCGAAGCTCAAAAAAATGGTATTGGACCAGCCCTACAAATATTGTATATTGAGTAGGACTGCACGATATATCGTTTTAGCATCAATATCGCGTTGTGCACATCCACAATAGTCCGTCGCAGGATGCGTTGTCATGTATAGGGATCGTTGTTGAAGCCATTTCAATGGAAATAATAATATTTTGAGTTTATTTTGTAAAACCTGAGAAAACCTGTGTTAAAAAATGGAAGGTAGAAATTGGAATGTAAATAGTTGACCAGTGATCTAGTATAATGTAATTTGATTGGTTGTTATATTTAGAATGAAAGAAATAGAACCCTGCCAAACAGTCAGAAGCCACTGGACTTTGGAGCAACAAAGTTTTTTGACCTACACGGAACTACACAGTTAATTTGTAAGAAAAGTAAAGATCCTAAGTTTTTATTTTATTTTATGTTTTGAAATTCATAATTAAACAGTCAAAAAAAGAACTTTGGATTCAAGACTTTTATTTGCTGACGTTTTGTGTTGAGTACAAAAGAACTTTGGAGTCCTAAGCTAGTGAGTCAGCTTGCTGCACTCACAATCGTAGTTTTGTGATCCGTATGGGCCAGTTGTCCCCCGGTTCAGAACGCATGTGATTCGTGGATTAATTGCAAAGTTTAACCATCATAGAGTGAAACTTTATCATTTACATGTGTTTTTAAGTCGAGTCAGGCATCAAGCGCAAGAGGACTCACGTGCACACACAGAGCCATGCAGACAGCACGTGAATGCCAAATTCAGTTCTCTTTCTCTTTCTTTTGAGCATAAACGGGCACATGCACACAAAATTAAGTCTAAATCTCGGCGAGGTTCCTTGTAAACACAGTCGGTTATGTGTTTTAACCCTCTGTGGACGGATTGACCCCGTTTGACCCCTAGACTGAAGGTATGCGTTCACCTTGAGAACTTCATCTTTGTTTCCAAACGCAAAGACTTCAGTTTTGTCTTTGTTTAACTGAAGAAAGTTTTGGCACATCCAATTGTTTACTTCATCAATGCATTGGCAAAGGGAGTCAATGGGGCTGTAATCGTTAGGCAATAGGGCTAAGTAGATCTGTGTGTCGTCTGCATAGCTGTGATAAACGATTTGGTTCTTTCTCATTATTTGGCTCATTGGGAGCATGTACAGGTTGAATAGGAGTGGCGCAAGAGTTGAGCCTTGAGGGACTCCGCATGTCATAGGTGTCCATTCAGACTTATGATCTCCAATACTCACATAATAACCTCTCCCTACTAAGTATGACCTGAACCATTTTAGGACTATCCCAGAAAGGGATAGTCCTAAAGGGATGTTTTTCCTTGTCACAACGTCCGGTCAAATTTGCAACTTCAAGCTGGTGCATATCTCTTGGATCTGGACTGCCTGCTGTATCCGAGCTCACACCAGCGGGGCCCACCAACACCGGAGTCGGGTGAACAGCGCAGCCGGCGGAAAGAGCAGCTCAAGCGGCGACGAGGCAAGAGGGGTGGGCTACATGCTAGGCTAAAGGCTAGAGCTAGCCGACCGCCTCTGCCTAGCCTTCTGCTTGCGAACGTCCGATCCCTCGAAAATAAAATGGATGAGCTCAGAACCAGGATTGTGTCCCAGCGAGAAACTAGAGACTGTTGTGCGCTGATTCTCACTGAAACCTGGCTATCGGACAATATACCGGATTCCGCGGTTCAGCTACAAACGTACTCCATACATCGCGGGGACCGCACAGCGGCATCTGGAAAACACAAAGGTGGGGGAACCTGCATCTATATTAACAACCGATGGTGCTCAGACGTGCAGACTGTCAGCAAACACTGTTCGAGTGATGCAGAGCTCTTATTGTTAAAATGCAGACCCTTTTATTTACAGAGGGAGTTTACTGCTGTATTTCTCCTGGGTGTTTACATCCCTCCGCACGCGAACCCCGCGGTAGCACTTGGGACTCTGTATGACGTCATAAACACACAAGAAAACACACACCCTGACGCAGTGTTTATCGTTGCAGGCGATTTTAACCACTGTAATGTACGGACTGTGATGCCTGCATACCATCAGCACGTTGATTTCCCTACAAGGGAGAAAAACACACTTGACCAGGTGTACAGTAACGTGAAGGGGGCATACAAGGCTGCACCTCGCCCCCACTTCGGACAGTCCGATCACATCTCAGTGTTTCTCTACCCAGCATACAGACAGCTCCTCAAGCAAGCACCCACTATAAGGAAAACAGTACAAGTGTGGACTGAAGAATCTGATCAGGTGCTTCAGGACTGCTTTGAATGTACTGAGTGGGATGTGTTCAAGACAGCTGCTAGGCGTAATGACTGTATTGTTGATCTGGATGAATACACTTCAGTGGTAACTAGCTATATTAGCACCTGCATCGACAACATTGTGCCCCGTAAACACATACAGAAATATCCCAACCAGAAACCATGGATAAACTGTGAGGTACGATCCATGCTGCATGCACGTTCCAAGGCATTTGTCTCAGGTAATGCCAGTAACTACAAGAAAGCCAGGTATGACCTACGAAGAGCCACAAGGGATGCCAAAAGACAATACAGATTGAAACTAGAGAGTAATTACACCACCGCGGATACTCAACGCATGTGGCAGGGATTGGAAAGCATCACTGGCTACAAAGGCAGAAGCAGGGGTAAGATCATTGACAGTCACATTACACCTGATGATTTTAATGAATTCTATGGCCGCTTTTAGGCCTTAAACATCGAGCCACTGGGGGGAGAGTTGGCAACTGGGAGTATGCTGGACCCACCATTCACAATCACATCTGCAGATGTGATAAAGACTCTGAGGAAAATAAACCCCCGGAAGGTAGCCGGCCCGGACAATATTCCTGGACGAGCACTTAAAACCTGTGCATGGATGCTAGCAGATGTCTTTGCGGACATATTCAACCTGTCCCTCTCACAAACCTCAATTCCCACCTGTCTTAAGACAACTATTATCATACCACTGCCAAAAAAGGATAAAGTAACCTGTCTTAATGACTACCGGCCCATTGCATTGACTCCTATAGTTATGAAATGCTTCGAGAGAATCGTCATGAGCTACATCAAGACGATTGTACCGGACACGCTGGACCCTTGCCAGTTCGCGTACAGACCGAACAGGTCTACAGAGGATGCCGTCAGCACAACAATACACACAGCCCTCACGCACCTAGAGAGCAGGGACAGCTTTGTTCGACTGCTGTTCATTGATTTTAGTTCAGCGTTTAACACGGTGATACCATCCAAGCTCGTCAAAAAGCTCTCCATCCTTGGTGTGCCATCCACCCTCTGTAACTGGGTCCTGAACTTTTTGACAGGCAGACCCCAGTCTGTTAGAATGGGCAACCACATATCCAGGACTATAACTGTAAACACAGGAACTCCACAGGGTTGCGTACTGAGTCCTATGCTCTATACGCTATATACCCATGACTGTGTGGCCTCCCAGATTAACACCAGCATCATTAAATTTGCTGATGATACCACAGTCATTGGACTGATATCTGGGGGTGATGAGTCAGCATACAGAAGGGAGGTGGCTGGCCTTGTGAAGTGGTGTCAGGACAACAATCTCTCCCTAAATGTTAGTAAAACAAAGGAGATGATTGTTGACCCACGGAGGAGGAGGAAGCAGCACCCATCACTGCATATCGGAGAGACTGCGGTGGAGAAAGTGAGCACATTTAAATGTCTTGGTGTTCACATATCTGAGGACCTCTGCTGGACTCACAACATCACACATCTGGTGAGGAAATCCCGACAGAGGCTGTATTTCTTGAGAAAGCTGAGGAAATTTGGTATGTCAGGCAAAATCCTCAGCAGCTTCTACAGATGTATAATCGAGAGTATCCTCACCAGCTCCATCACAGTCTGGTTCGGCAATTGTACAGCACGGGACCGCAGGGCTCTGCAACAAGTGGTGAGAACAGCCGAAACCATCACTGGTACAGCCTTAACAACGCTGGAGAAGATCTACCAGATCAGGGTCAACAGGAGGGCCCACAACATCATCAAGGACAGTAGCCACCCTCAGCATAACATATTCACACTTCTACCATCCGGAAGACGCTACAGAAGTGTGAAAGCAAGGACAACAAGACTGAAAAACAGCTTTTACCCACAGGCCATCAGACTTGTGAATGGTACTTATCCACTGCCCCTTCCCCCAACACAGCAAACTGACCTCTGATCCTGAGAGGTGTAAATGACCCATCCCACCTTGTATGTATGCGTGCACACACACACATACGCACACAGACAGAGGGACATGGGAGTGAACTACAGACAACTTACCTTTGCATACTTTGCACTTTACTTTATGTTTCTCTGATGTCTAGTCACTTGTTATTTATGTGAGTTTAATTGATGTCTGATGTTGCTGGGAGGATTCGCAGAATAAGAATTTCATTGTACTGTGTGACGACTGTTTCCTGTGCATATGACAATAAAGTTTGAATTGAATTGAAAGCCCCACCCAGTTTTCCAGCCTGTCAAGAAGTATGTTGTTATCGACAGTGTCAAATGCAGCACTGAGGTCGAGTAGTACCAGCACTGATAATTTTCTTGTATCAGTATTTAAGCGAATATCGTTTATTATCTTTATGAGAGCTGTCTCTGTGCTGTGATGCGGTCGGAAACCAGATTGAAAATTGTCAAAGTATCCATTCGAGCTTAAGAATTCGTTCAGCTGATTGAAGACAACTTTTTCAATGATCTTGCCTATGAAAGGAAGATTTGAGATCGGTCTATAGTTGTCTAATATGGTCTTATCCAGATTGCTCTTTTCCAGGAGGGGCTTAACAACTGCAGTTTTCAGGGAGTTCGGAAAACTCCCAGAGAGAAGTGAGGCATTTACCACTTCTTGGAGATCTGCTTCTAAGCTGTGTAACACATTTTTGAGAAAAGATGTGGGAAGTGCGTCAAGGGCGCAGGTTGATGTTTTAAGGTGCTGTACGGTTTGTTCCAAAATTTTGCCATCAATTTCTTCGAAATCAGACATAGTGACTACTTTCTCAGGCTGCTGTCTGATCTGTCTGACCCCAGCGCAACTCAAGGATGAGCTGATCACCTTTCTGATATTATTGATTTTCTCAGAGAAGAAGGAAGCAAACTCACTGGCTTGGGGGGTTTGTCAGTCTCTCTACAGTAGCAAAAAGAGTGCGGGTGTTGTTTATATTGCTGTTTATAATATTTGAGAAGAAAGTCTGTCTAGCTTTGCCTCGTTCCTTATTGAAAGCATGGATGCTGTCTTTGTAGATGTTATAATGGACTACAAGTTTTGTCTTCCGCCACATGCGCTCTGCTTTTCTGCATTGTCTTTTCATATTTTGCACTGCTGTTGAGTTTCTCCAAGGTGCTTTTTGTCTGCCATTCTTCTTCCTTACTTTCACAGGAGCAATATCATCAATTACACTCTTAACTTTTTGAGTTAAAAGAATCAAGGAGAAAATCAACAGAGTCAGCAGATATCCTTGGTGTTAAAGATATAGCCTTCATAAATAGTACACTAGTGTTCTCATTTAAGCATCTCTTCTTGACAGACACAGAGCTAACTCCAATGGCAGGAGCGATCAATATATCAAAGAAAATACAAAAATGATCAGACAGTGCTATGTCCTTAATAACAATCGATGAAATGTTTAGACCCTTACTGATAAGTAAATCTAGAGTGTGTCCACGATTATGTGTGGGTCCATGTACATGCTGAGTCAGATCAAAAGTTTTTAAAACAGTTTTGATTTCTTTTGCCATATTGGTTTCTGCATTATCTATGTGAATGTTAAAATCTCCAGCAATGGCAAAACAGTCAAACGGCTGGAGAGTATTTTGGAGGCCTGTAAACAATGATAAGTAAAATGCGTGGAGCACCTTTTAACACAATACCCAGATATTCAAAAGATGGGTAATTTCCAAATGATATTTGCTTACATTGATAGACATCTTTAAAAAGAGCAGCTAAACCTCCACCTCTTCTAACAGCTCTGCAGACACTCATAAATGTAAAGTTAGGAGGGGCTGTTTCATTGAGGACTGTTGCACTGCAGCTTTCTTCTAGCCAAGTTTCATTTAGCAACATAAAATCCAGGTTGTATGTGGTTATAAAGTCGTTGACTAGAAGTGATTTATTTTCAAGTGAGCGGATGTTTAAAAGTGCTAACTTAACAGTCTTACTTTTTGTCCCCACAGCAATCTTAGTTTGGCGTGTAATAGGCACCAGATTAGATGGGTTTGCTGTACGGCTTTTGAAGGCCTTAGACTTTCTATCATGTAATTGAACAGCAATAGAGAAAGATACAGGCACACTGGGTTCCCGCTTGTTCTGTAAACATTTGAGAAAGTTATTGTTATCATAGCGGGGAGCCGACACATATCACTGAGAGCTGGTATCAGTTGTTTTTGGTTCACCTCGAGCCGCTGGAGGAGGGTGTGGGCCCTGGCGCTGTGGCAGAGGCCGAAGAGCTCTCACAGGAGGAGGGGAGGGCGAGCTGGGCCCGCAGGCTTTGGTGGTTGCGGGGCCTGCCGTTTTTTGGTTGGTATCTGGGGGCTTGCAGCAAAAGAGTGGGATAGTCTAGTTCCAGCATACACCAGTTGTTCCATTTTCTCTGAGAAGCACAGAAGTGGAGATGCTGGAGAGATGGAGAACGTGTCCGGTGAGGGCGGCTGTTGCTCTGGTGTTATTGGAGGCTGTAATATGCTGTCCTGATTTCCCTGGCTGTTTTCCAGAAAGTCGTCCTTGGGTGCTGAATCTTGGAGCAGTGCTAGTATGTCACAGTCTGTCTGTGATGAGCTTTGTGGGCAGGGCTCAGCTGAGATTGTGTCCGTGAGCAGAGGTTGTTGTGGCTGAGTGGTGTTATCATTGTCCTTGTGTGATGTGTCAACCGTATGTCCATTCAGGTGCTGAAGTGAAATCCTGTGGTCATTCATACTGTATCCAGGTGTGTGTGTGCCATTCAGGTTGAGTTGATTGGCACACATTGCAGAAGGATGATGGAGGGAGAAGTAGATATTGTCCTTTAGCACTCTTGAACCAAGTTTGTTTGGGTGGTGGCCATCCTGTTGAAACAGTTGCCTCTAACTCCAGAAAAGATTGAAGTTGTCAATGAAGTTCATTCCTTTTATATTGCAGGTTTTTTGCAGCCATGTATTAAGCCCAAGCAACTGTGAAAACCTGTTTGTTCCTCTTGCTGGGAGTGGTCCACTGATGAATGTTTGAACTTTCATTCTTTTAAGTGTTTCAAAAAGTTAATTGAAATCCTTCTTAAGGAGTTCCGACTGCTCTTTATGAATATCATTCTTCCCCACATGAATGATGAGTCGATTTGCAGTCTTATGTTTCATCAGAATGTTCTGAAGTTCCCTGTTTACATCAGAATTAGTTGCTTGTGGAAGGCAGCATGTAGTTGTATCCCTGCTACTAATGTTTCTGATTATGGAGTCGCCTACTATCAGAGTCCTTGGCCCGGCTGCGCTCTGAGCTGAGTGCCGCTGTCTGCTCGACCTTGAGCCCCAGTTAGCATCAGTGTTAGCTACAGGCTGATTCAGTCTGTGTTCAACCACATTCATCAAATTTCGGGATTCCTCATTCATTAATACTTCAAATCTGTTCTCAAGATTTATAGGCGGTGGTAGGAGACCAGTGTTTGCAATCCTTGTCAGAGCCGTATCTGGGGTAGAGGATGCTACTGCAGCAATATGTGATGCTCGTGACAATCTGATGTCTCGAGTGCCTTTGGGTCTCGCTCCCTGTTTGTGCCATCGATTAGTAAGTCGATCAGCTTGTTTCAGAGATACTATTCTTTTATCAGAGATACTATTCTTTTAGTCCCCTTGAATTGCATACACTTGAACTTAATTCAATCGTTATACTTTAGTAGAGGTTTTGGCCCTATTATAGGAATGAGTTGACCAACAATACTTCCCTTATAATAGTTTGGATTGGCAAAGCCCGTGATTTCTCACGTACACTTATCTAAAGTTACATTAAAATAAGACAGAGGTAGAATAGACGTACCCGAATTTAGGTTGGTCAAGCAGCGCTTTTGCTGCCCTAAACGGAAAACCCGTCTCTGCAAAACAAGTACACTTGAACTAGTGACAAAGTATTAGCCGTCGCTAATCTGACGCAAGCTTGCGGGAGCATACAAATCCAGTTAATCTACATGGGAGAACAAATTTAGAGTCAATCAGAATAAAATCAAACGTTTACAATTTATTGACCAGGTAATGAAGTAATAATTCAAATTCCAATTCACAAGAATAAAATCATCAGTTAATCATAACAATTTCAGAAATCGAGGAATTTGTAGAAATCATTACCTGACAGCGAAAATTACACACAGCGGTTTGTGTGGGAAGTCAACCTACAGACTCCAAGAACCTTTTTGCCCATTTTCCTTATAAACCCAGATAATTCAATTTGCTTACCAAATGGGGGTGTCTGTCATTATAATTCGATTTGGTCCCCTAGTGAGGGCCTCACAACTGTGAGATCAGAATGGAGGATCTGGAGGAGGGAATGCCTTTGAGGGACACATTACTTCTCATATTTTGTAACTTCTTTTAGCTTTTCATTATGGTTGGGAGAATGAGACCATTTTACCAGGCGCACTGAGACACTTTAAATGATACCAAACATGCATAGTTACCTTTTTGTACACATTAAACATTTCATGGGTTTTCAGTGAGGCCACATCCACACGAAGCCAGAGCTTTCCCTATCAGATTCACTTCTCTACAAAATCTCCCCAATTATTATATAATGATTAATTCTTTTCAAATAGACCTAAATAAATAATCTGATTAAATTGTTTTCATATCGCAATATATATAGCAGAAAAACAAAATATGTATTTAGGTTTTTTAATATCGTGCAGCCCTAATATTGAGCATATCTTAAATTGTACCTGGAATGATAATTTGTGATACCAGATGAGATGTATGTATGATAGATTTTGAACTGTACTATTTTTTTTTTTTTTTTTTCATTGCAGGTTTTCTGGGATCCCCAGCGGAAGGCATCAAGGCATGAGATGTTGGCCAGGACAGATGTACCTGTACACCACACCGACCTCTGCTTTTGCATGGATGGCTGATTACTACCATGTTCTGTGAGGGTATTATTATAGCAAAACTGAGCACCTGTGGCAGTGGAATCTGTAGGTGTAAAGTAGTCACACATCAGTACATTTAAAGTCACAGAGAGAAAGTTTTATTTATTTTATTTTTTTATAGAAGTTTAAAACTTTTTTCTCTCTCACAAACACAGAAGTTACAGCTTTTCAAATTCTTCATTGGAGGTGCACAAATACTATTTTACAAATCACAAAGTAAGAAATTCATATGCTCACATTTAAGCCGTTGTCACACAAGGGGTTTGAGCATATGACTTTACAACAAAAATATCATTCTTTTAAATCAGCTAAGAGGTCACACCTTCATGTATTGATCTTCTACTGGTCACACGTTATCATGTAGAGCAAATTTGCAGGTCAGAGTTCACCAGACTTGAACTGGAATGCAGTAAAATGCGAAACTTTTTTTTACATTCACATGTAAATGAATGGAAGTCTATGGAATGAAAAGTGAAGTCTGACCCAAACAGTGTAGATGATTCACAAAATTATACACAAAGAAATGTGCATGATTGGCCAAAATTGTACTGTTCTCAACAAAAATATGACCCTATGAGTTTGGTAATTTGTAGAATAGGATTTGTGCACCTGCAATGAAGAATTTAAAAAGGTGTAACTGATGTGTTGTGTTTGTGAGAGAGAAAGGAAAAAAACTACATGTTTGCAACTCCTAAAATATTTTCTCGAAGACTTGACATCTACTCTGTTTTGCTTCAGTAATTCTCGATATAATACAGTGTATGCATAATTTGAGTTGAAATTCTGATCATGTTTTTTCAAGCACAATTTATCAATGCCAAACCACATCAATCTTATTAACTAAAATTTATTGTGTATAAAATTAATATACAGTACCGGTCAAAAGTTTGGAAACATTACGATTTTTTATATTTTTTAAAAGAAGTCTCTTCTGCTCATCAAGCTAGCATTTATTTGACAAAAAAACAGTAATATTGTGAAATATTATTATAATGTAAAACAGCTGTTTTCTAAGTGAATATATAGTAAAGTGTAATTAATTCCTGTCATGTGACACTGAAGACTGGATTAATGATGCTGAAAATTCAGCTTTGCATCACAGGATTAAATGATATTTTATAGTATAAAAAAATAGAAAACCATTATTTTAAATTGTAATTAAATTTCACAATATTACTGTTTTTATTTTTATTTTACTATTTCTGTATTTTTGATCAAATAAATACAGCATTGATGAGCAGAAGAGACTTCTTTCAAAAACATTAATAATAGTAAAGTAACACCATCAGATCACCTTTTTTCTTTGTTCATCTGGCTGTTATAACTCATGTACAACAGCCTAAGAAAATCAAAAGTTAATGATTTAAGGGTCAAGAGACCAACTAAAACACTGATCATCATAATGATGACTTAAATTCATTTTTTTTTTTTCTCCTTCAGTGATTCTGCTTGTTACCATCAGGTGTCTTCAATAATACTCAATCATCACTCAATCAATCACAAAATGATCTCATTAACTTTAACACTGCTTCAGTGTTCATTTAACACTCTGCTCAGAGTTTATATAATTCACACTGATTTTGCTGTGCCTTTACAGTTATGTCTGTATATAGTTTTTAGCATTTTAATCATTTCAATTAATAATTTTGTACATAACTGTTAGCATATCAGTGGTTTGGTTTAAGGGGCTGCAATATCAAATAAAAAAGCAATTTGTTTGAATGGTTGCCTGTGCTCCTGAAGATTATTTAAAGTGTATTTGGAATTGTTTACTTTATTTGTCACAACAACCAGTGGCAGGAAAAATAGAGAAGACATAGAGTCAGCCAGCCTGACCAGCTAAGACCAACACTGACCAGCTAAGACCAACACTGACCAGCTAAGACCAGCCTGACCAGCTAAGACCAAGCCTGACCAGCTAAGACCAGCCTGACCAGCTAAGACCAACACTGACCAGCTAAGACCAGCCAGGCTGACCAGCTAAAACCAGCCTGACCAGCTAAGACCAACACTGACCAGCTAAGACCAGCCTGACCAGCTAAGACCAACAGTGACCAGCTAAGACCAACAGTGACCAGCTAAGACCAGCCAGGCTGACCAGCTAAAACCAGCCTGCCCAGCTAAGACCAGCCTGACCAGCTAAAAAAGTGTTCAAAACCCCTCTAAAACCAGTGGCAGGAAAAATAGAGAAGACATAGAGTCAGCCAGCCTGACCAGCTAAGACCAACACTGACCAGCTAAGACCAGCCTGACCAGCTAAGACCAGCTAAGACCAGCCTGACCAGCTAAGACCAACACTGACCAGCTAAGACCAACACTGACCAGCTAAGACCAACACTGACCAGCTAAGACCAGCCTGACCAGCTAAGACCAATCCTGACCAGCTAAGACCAGCCTGACCAGCTAAGACCAACACTGACCAGCTAAGACCAGCCAGGCTGACCAGCTAAAACCAGCCTGACCAGCTAAGACCAACACTGACCAGCTAAGACCAGCCTGACCAGCTAAGACCAACAGTGACCAGCTAAGACCAACAGTGACCAGCTAAGACCAGCCAGGCTGACCAGCTAAAACCAGCCTGCCCAGCTAAGACCAGCCTGACCAGCTAAAAAAGTGTTCAAAACCCCTCTAAAACCAGCTTGATAAACCAACTATGACCAGGCTGGGAGACCAGTCAAAACTAGCCTGACCATCTTAGGCTGGTTTTAGCTGGATTTTTCAGCAGGGATGCAGCTTATTGAAATATGATAATATTTTACGGTTAGGTGCACTGTTAGGTTTTTGTTCAAAATTTATGATCATGAATCCATCTTCAATCCATTATGAATCTCCAACTGTGCATTTCGGTTACGGTTCGCCTATAATAAGTTTTATAATGTTTATATTCGGACTATTTTATACTGAGCGGGATGCTGCGGAGTAACCCGTGAAGCGTCATAGACATAAACAGAAGTAATTCCAGCTACAGTGTTCTCCCGCGAGGCGCATGCAGCTATGTTTATCAACCGTCAGAGCACCAACAATCCGACAGTGTTCCTTTAAAAGTTGTTTAACCCTCTGGGGACTAGCTCTTTTTGGTCCGTTTTCTCTATTTTTACATTTGGGGTTATAAACTATATGTTATGGAGATGAAACACTATGTGTTTGGTATCTATGGATGCAGAAGACCCTAAGCTAACATAGGCTCGCATGTAATATGTTTATAAAGGAAGTATGAGTGAAAATGTACAATAAACTAGAGAATTTCAAAATCGGAAATTCAATTTTTGGCATTTATTTCTGAAAATCACACATCACACAACAATAGTGAACCGTTTTGAACAAAAAAATATATTTGTCAAAGCCTTTGCTTGACAGAAGTGTAATTGTTAAATAAAATGTGTAAAGAACAATGAAAAATTTAACTTTATTTACAAATAGTCCCAGGCGTTTTTCTTAGGAATACTTAGAATTTTCTAAGCAATGTTTTCTCCTCGTCACTCTCCAGTAATTGTTCCAGAGCTTGTTCCACCGTAAATCGTTTACTGCTTGCCATCATAAAAGTGCTAAAACAATAAATAATGCTATAATTGTATGTGTACAGTATATATAAATATATTATAATTGTTCTGTCTCTCTCTCATATCTCTGTGCGCTCTCGCTCCGTAAAGCCTTGTTTATACTCGATGGCGCGTCCGTTCGCTTTCTGTGGTCTCTGCCACTCTGCCGCTGTTTGCGTAATAGTATATCACCCCTTGCAAGGCTACAGAGTCCTCCGATTTGCTAGAATACGTCATGGTAACCTTCCTCTGATTGGGTAAGAAAAATATTCCTCCATCGGCAATTTTTCCATTGGTTGTTGCTCGTGAATCTGCCAAACACATCGATTTCATTGGCCTTTGACGTAGTGGTATTGCGCAACAAGGAAGTGTGTATACAAGCCGGGTAAGTTTGTTATCACTGTTTTCAACTGAATCTGAGGAAGACGGCAAAAAAGACCGCACCTCTCTATCATTAATAGTTTTTAAGATAATTACACATTTGTAAAAGTATGCCATTTTGGGCGGTACCGCCCAATCCGTCCCCAGAGGGTTAATGTTTTGTTTCCTAAAAAAAGGTATATTTCAGTTCTTTTCAGGCACATATTTTTAAGGTTCGTACAAGGTGCTCAAAGTGGTTGAAGTAGCCTACTTGAATTTGACTATTACATTTAAACATGGGAAACCCTTGAAAACAGCCATATTCATAGAAAGATAGGCCATCTTGAAAAATATAACAAAAAAATTACTGTTAAAAAAAAGAAAAATCTTTTCGCGCAAAATTTGCGCTGCAGCCTGTCTGAAATAACTGAGGATTTTGAGGATGTCTAATTTTCACTCCTGCCATGTAAAAAGAGGGGCAAACTATATTAATGTAACAATATTCATGTAACTTTATTAAAGTTACATAAGATAGAGTAGAAATTTGGCTTAAACAACTTTACTAACTTAACCCCATATTTTTGATACTAAGCTAGAATGAAGACCGTTTCCCACTGGATTGTGTGAGACTGAACACATGGGCTGGGCAGCCTCGGGAGGGGGGGAACCGACTCCTCCACTTTTAGACAGGGGTTCTTGGGCAGGAAGAGAGTCAGAGGGGCTCGTGAACGCGGACTCGATGCCCCCATCGGCTGAACATCAGGCATGGTGGGGTTAGGGTTCAATGGTCTTCCTGCCGCAGTGGGAGTCGATTTCGCCCAGGGCTTAGCATAAGTTGGGTTATTCTGCCGTAGAGGGGGTTTGTTGCGGGGCCTTTCCTTGCCCTGATGGAAATTTTGTCCCGTGACAGGGGAGTTAGGCAAACGCACAGGGGGCATGTGGCGTGGGGCCGCCTTCCTGGGAAGGCATAACTTGAAGGCCTCATCCTCCTTGTCGTCACATCGTTGCTGCATCGAAGCGACGGCAGGGCCAAATAGAGCCCGACCAGACTCTGGCTCTTCTCACTGTCAGGGAGACCCAACAGGACCCACAGGTCAGAGTGCGCACTCTCCCACTACAGAAAGCGCCATAGAGCGCCCGCAGGCTTGGACGGCCTGATGGGCATTACGGAGGACGAGGTCATTAATCGTAAGGACCTCCTTCCACAAGAGTAGAGAAGGGGTTCTCTTTTCCAGCTGTTGCCCTAATTCGTCCAAGAACTCCGCCTGGTAAGTGGAGAGGAGGGAAGAGATGTTCAGGGCTCTGATAGCCAAGGCAGAGGCAGAAAAACGGTCCATTTTGTTGGGCAAGACTGGCTTAGGGGGAGCGAGCAGACCGCCCTAGGTGGGGTTAAGGTGCCTGACGATGAAGGGCTTGATAGCGGGGGGGTCACCCATGCCAAAAGCCACCATATCCTTCACCTCAAGGGACCCTCCAGTTGTGCCTCATGTGCTTCGCGCACGCTGGAAGGATGGGGAAGAGTTGTTTCCTCGGACCGGGAGGGGGTCCCAGCACTTTCCCGTCGTAAATGTCCCTTTCCTGGTCGGTGGAGTTCTATGAGGCCCTCATTGACGCGCCTCGTGCTTGTGGTAAAGGTGGTGGCCTGGCTGTGATATTTGGACCTATTGTCTCAGTTAATGTTATTAATGCACCTAGTGTTTCATCATTTGAATGTCTGGTTTGTAAAATCAATGGTGTTTCACCTGTTCTTATGCTGCTCATTTACCGTCCACCAAAACCTAATCCTGCATTTATCTCTGAGTTTACTGAGTTGTTGACACTTCGTAGTCCACTCTGTCCTGCTATGGTGCTGACTGGCGATGTCAATCTTCATATTGATAATCCTAACTGTGGAAAAACTGCTACTTTCATGGACATTTTGGATGGCTTTGATTTTACACAGCATGTCACTTTTCCGACCCATAAGCTGGGCCACACATTGGATGTAGTTTGCTCTGCTGGTGTTGACATTAGATCTCTGAATGGTATAGACATGAGTATAAGTGACCATAGACTCATTACTTTTATATGAATGTCATGTCCTCACGAGCCACTTCTAAACGCACTATAAAATTCCGTAACATCAAGCACATGGACTTCTCTTCTTCTTATTTTCTACCTCTCTCTCTGGGCTTCCTATCACTAACTCAGTGGAGCACTATAATTCCATGCGATCTGTACTTTTGGATGAGTTTGCACCTGTGCGGGAACGGGTTGTTACATTTAGGAAACTATGTCCATGGTATACCCCAGAGTTGCGCTTAATGAAGGCTGCTGGAAGGCAATTAGAACGGCAGTACAAGAAATCTGACCTGACGGTACATAGGCTTTGCTATATTCAACAACAGTCTGAATACCACTCTGCTCTTAACAATTGCACATAAAACTACTATTCTAACATCATTGGAAATGCTGCAACTAATTCTAAAGCTCTATTTAAGACTGTTGACAATCTTCTTAAACCAACTAAGGCCATTGTTCACTCCTCTGCTGACCAGTGTAATTCGTTTCTACATTATTTCACTGGTAAGATTGATGATATATACCAGGGCTATTCAATTAGCTTCATTCGAGGGTCGGATTATTAAATCGAAAAGTTGAGGAGGGCCGATGGGTTTAGCTTATTTATTGAAACATAACAGTATCAATAAGTAAGCTAAAGTAAACATAAAAGTATTGTTTTTACTTGAAAATGTGGTACCGAACAGTATGCAGATTTATAAGACCATAATAAATAACTTATTTACAGCTATGTACAAATATATGAATTATACAAGATCATAGCTATTGGTAAGAATTATTTTATTAATAATTATTATAGGCATAAATTAAAATATTCTGACAGTGAGACTTCGTAACCATAGGTAAAACCATGCATGGCTACTCACTCACTCCCACTGTATAAAAAATGCCTAAACAGGTAAAAACTATACACACAATTAATTATATATTCCTCTAGCCCCCTAATCAATCTAATGCAATATAAATGACTATAACATATATTCAATATAAATATTCCACATTTCTGCCCAAACCATGATAAAATACTACAGTACATTCACGGTAAATGTTTGTAAGGGTGATTAGGGATTTATAGTCTTATAACTTCGTTCATGGCAGAATGTTTCTGCTATTTACCTCATCAGTCGTGTTGGGAATGTTGAGGCTGTTTCATCCGATTTAAAACTAGTTAAAATCATTGAGTGATTTGTGGTTTGTAACAGAGAGATGTGTCAAATTGAAACGCTTCTCACTGGATGCCGCAACACTGTTTAATAATAGTGTCTGGGACCGGGAGTAAACGCAACTCCTTTAAGCTTGCGTTCCGTTATCCACTGGGCCGCGCTGCGTAGTTCAAAGTAAACTAGTGAAACAACTGAAAAACAGCGCTATTTGTTGTTACTGACCGAGAAACCGCTTCAGATGATTCAGGGACAGAACGGTCCGAACGAATCCGAATCGTTTCAGACCGTTATGCAAGCGCGTTTGGCCAATTCATGGAAAGGAAATAATCGAACCAAAGAATGATTAATTCACGAATGATTGATATCGCTGGTTCAGTCGACAGAAATACAGGACACACATAATAACTGCTGAAATATTCGGACTGAAAACGTTTCTCAGGTCAGTCATGGTACACACACAGTGCTGCAGGCGCCACTGCGGCCACGCGCATATCTAACCAAATTTAGCCGCACCGCCAGGAAAAGAGGAGTGGGGTGCCCTCGGGCCGGATGGAGATGATTGGAGGGCCGGACCTGGCCCGCGGGCCGCCAATTGAATAGCCCGGATATATACAGTTCCCTTACCGCCATCACCACAGTTGAGTTAGTTGATACACTGCCTTTACATCCCCCGATCACTACTTTTTCGAACTTTGACATGGTTGGAGTTGATTTCATTACAAGTACAGTTAAGTCCATGAATTCAACCACCAGTATTTTAGATCCGGTTCCTTGCTCGGTTATTAAGAACTGCCTTGCATCAATTTGCCCTCATATGCTTTCTATTCTAAATTTATCATTGAGTTCTGGAATCATTCCTCCAGAATTAAAAATAGCTGCCATTACACCAGTCCCTAAGAAGCCTGTTTGTGATGTCTCTGATCTGTCTAACTTTAGGCCTATTTCAAACCTTCCATTCCTGGCCAAAGTTCTGGAGCGTGTTGTGGCTACTCAGCTAAATAATCACCTAGCACAAAATAGTCTTCTTGAACCTTTTCAATCTGGGTTCAGAAAAGGGCATAGCACTGAGACCGCCTTAGTGAGGGTCGTAAACGACCTTCTTACCTCAGCAGATTCTTGTGTATGCAGTATTTTGGTCTTACTAGACCTCAGTGCTGCTTTCGACACTCTATGTCATTCTCTCTTGCTGGATAGGATGGAAAATTGGCTGGGTATTTCTGGAGTTGTACTCAGTTGGTTTCGATCTTATTTAGCGCATCAGGCACAGTTCGTAAGCATGGGCATGTATAAATCGGATACCGTGCCTGTGCAACAGGGAGTTCCTCAAGGTTCAGTGCTTGGTCCAATTTTACTTAATATTTACATGCTTCCACTTGGGCAAATCATCAGTAAATATGACCTTGGGTATCACTGTTATGCGGACGATACACAGATTTACATCACCACAAATCCGGACGCACATTGCTCATTAATAACTTTGCATAGCTGTCTAGCAGAGATCAGCACATGGATGCAGAACAACTTCCTGAAGCTAAACGGCTCTGAAACGGAACTGATGCTGATTGGTACAGTGGTGGCTATTCGTAAGGTTGAGCAGGTTAGTCTGATTGTTGACTCTAGCAGGGTAACCCCCACTCCACAGGTGCGGAATCTTGGTGTAATTTTTGACTCACAGTTGAGTTTTGAAGCACATATAAAACAGGTCTCTAAAACTGCTTTTTACCATCTGAGAAATATTGCTCGACTTAGACCATTTCTCTCCTTTGTAGACACAGAAAGGCTCATACATGCCTTCATCACAACTAGGCTAGACTATTGTAATGCCCTGTTCTCTGGCCTTCTAGCAAAATCATTAAACAGGCTACAGTATATACAGAACTCTGCTGCTCGTGTGCTCACTCGTACCTCTCCTCGTGAGCACATTATACCGGTCCTTTCACAGTTGCACTGGCTTCCCGTAAAGGTGAGAATTGATTTTAAAATTCTCATTCTAACATACAAGGCACTACATGGGATCGCTCCAGAGTACCTACGTGATCTTATTAGCCCTTATACTCCCATCACGTTCTCTCCGTTCGGCAAATTCTCTATTCTTACATCAGCCTTTGTTGTAAGCTCAAGACCATGGGGGAAAGAGCTTTTTCCTGCAAAGCCCCCAAGCTATAGAATCTACTTCCTTCTACAATCAAAAGTGTGCCAACGTTGGGACAATTCAAAGGGTTGATTAAGACACATTTGTTCAAGGCTACTTTTTCTTAATTGTTTTTATTGCTCTTGCTGTATGTACTCCGATGTTTGGCTTTAGCATTGGAAGACAAGCGTAACATGACCAATAAGTTGCCACCTGTTCTGGCAAAACATTTCACAGAGAAGACAATATTCCTCCGCCCAGGCGAGCAACCACCAAGAAAAGGTGTTAAAACCAATTCTCGCCCAGGACAACTGGAAGCTGCTAGGGACTGGAAAATGCTGGCTGATCTTGATCAACGGCTTATTTTTCCACCTGAGATTGCCACCACTAACCTCCGACCAGATATTGTTTTGTGGTCTGGATCAGCACGCATTGTTCAACTGATAGAGTTAACAGTGCCATGGGAGGATGCTGTAGATGAGGCATATGAGAGGAAGAAACTGTGGTATGCTCAGCTGGCCACTGAAGCAGAACAGCGAGGATGGAGAGTCCGGGTAGAGCTTAGATCGGGCCCAAAAAAATCAAGCCCGACCCGAGCCCGTGCACGTTGTGTCCGAGCCCGGCCCGGCCCGACACATTAACTGTAATTATGAGCCCGAGCCCGATTTAAACCCGACCATTTTTAATACGTGGGCCGTTATAACCAGGGGCAACGCCAGATCGTTTTTTTTAACGCAGGTGCTAGACCATTGACAGTCGAGAGCTGCGCAATTTTACAGTATATATATTATATAAATACTATTAAGAAATGTACAAAAATTGGCTACTTAATATTTAATATTCAATTAGCCTATTTTAATTATCACAATGAAAGTTTTAATTTTATTAAATTGAACAAGCACAACATTCAGCATTCAATCAAATAGGCCTATTCTTACAGATTCATTATTATTAATAATGTTATTTCGACATATGTGTGCGACGCGTGCAACAAGCAAGATGTGCATTTGTAAATTCGGTGACCAGCGTGCCGAGAATTGATTTAATTTATGATGAGATGCTCCAGTTCACAGGCTATGGTGACCGCGGCTCGCCGGCGCCTTCATGTCATGATTATATTGTCTGCTATATTTGCTTCTTATTAAATACAGGCAATTGGTTTATGAAAAATGTATTAAAATTAAGATACAATTTATACAAAACGAAATTCACTTTAAAGAAAGGCTTTCTACAAAACAAAACATAATTAAGTGGTCAAAATCATGCCTGAACCACTCCATGTCTCCCGATATTGCGCATCCTCCTATCTACTCTGTTCACTTTCATTATCAACATAGATGGAAAAAAATAACATTATAATGTTTTAATATGCAACTAAATGCGCTTATTTAAAGGCTACAACACGTACTATACACAGACTCTCTATTTGTACAAATTGCTACACATTCATTTAATTCTGAATTTTGCACACTTAAGTTGAAAGGCATGTTGCCTTTATTGCGTGCATTTATTAATTATTATCTTTATGAATAAATTAACAAGGACGAAGCATGTAAACTGCGTTGTTTATTTATTCAGAATCGAATGGATCGCAAATGGATCCGAATGAAGAAACGTAAAAAAAAAAAAGAAAGAAAGAAAGAAAACCTCGCCCTCAGCGGTATGCTTGGAGAAGTAACAAAAGAGGACATTGAAGGCTGACTATCATCCTTTCTGTCATGGCAAGCCTGCTTCATGTGTCTGCTCATCGTCGAAGTCCCCGTTTTTTTGCTGTCATAGCAGCGCGCCGCACTTGCACTCAACAAAGCCAACACATATGTTGTCACTGCCCACGACTAATTTAAAATATTTCCATACCTCCGACTTTCCTTCATACTTGCTCAAAGTTAATTCTCCTGTTTTCTTTTTTGTCTTTACTTCTTCAAGCTCCATGTTGCACTTAAGCTACACAATACAGTGTGCGTGCGTGCGAGTGGAGGAGACGCTGCGCGTGACACGTGACGTGCTTGATCAAGGGCCCGTCTGGCTGACAAAGATTCTGGCTGACAAATCAGACATAATTATTTGTTTTAGGTAACATAATATTTAAAACTCACTCTGGGATCTGTGGTCCCATCCCCCAACAAGGGCAAGAAGGATCTTTGGTTACCATGACTACGGTCAGATAATTTGGTTTTATTGCTGTCAAGAATGTGGTCAGGGCCCTTGCCATTAGAACCTACAGACATTAAAACAGACTTCCCTGCGAGACTTCCAGGTGTGCTCATGGAGTAGTAGGTCGCATTGAAACCGCTCTCCCACTTTAACCTCGAAAATCCCGTTTGAACTTGCTATTCTGTTTGTTATTTTTAACAAAATAATATATGAGAGGGAGAAGCAGCGCACTAGGCCACAAAAGATCGATAAAAATGCCCAAAGCTCAGGATAAAAGTGCCTCAGCCACAAAAGCTAACACCCAACCGGACCAAGCTAGCAACACCACTGCTGGTGCGGGAACGGGGAGCCCTGGGACAAGCATGGGCATTGCTGGGGTACTTAAGGCAATAGAGAACTTAAAATCTGATTTAAAAGGAGACAATGCAAAGCTCAAACAGGATATTGGTCAACTGGGACAAGAAATCAACTGTAAATTGGACAATATTGCAACCGACGTACAAGGCCTATCACAGCGGATGGACGAGGCCGAGGCCCGCGTGAACCAGGTGGCGCTCAGAGCGAAGGCCCGCGTGAACCAGGTGGCGCTCAAAGCGAAGGCCAAGTTGCAAGAATTCCAGAGGGATCAGTCTGATTAAAAGGAGCTGGGCATCAAGCTACAACGCAATGTTTTTCAGGCCAGGATTTGATTATCTACTACGTGGGAGAGGTTACACTTTATCGTCTAATAGGATGGACGTGTTTTTACATCCAGACACATCTACCGTCTTTTTCGGGCCCTCTCGTTCAGAGAGATTTAACCCTCAACCTGCCAACGGGGTTACAGGGGAGGAGGAAGAATCCTCTTTTCGTTTGGAAGTCAGTTCGTTAAGGTTAATTTTTGTTTTTGTTCTATGTGTGTGTTTTAGGGGTCGTTAAATCATGTAAGTGTGTTTGTTATTATAACAGTGTCACATGATTTAAAAATTGCTTCTTTAAATGTAAATGGCTTGAGTAGTCCAGTGAAAAGAAAAAGGGTCCTAGCTAAATTGAGAAAAGATTGGATACAAGTAGCTTTTCTACAGGAAACGCATATGTCTAAGCAAGAACATGATAAATTTAAAACATTAGGGTACTCAAATACATTTCATAGCTGGTGTAAAAATAGTTGGAAAAGGGGGGTGGCTACTCTCATTTCCAATTCTTTAAACTTTGAATTAACTTCTGAAAAGGTTGATAAAGAAGGCAGGTTTATTATTGTAAAAGGGAGAATTGACTATGTTGTGGTCACGTTTGCTAACATTTACGTCCCACCGGAAAGTGACAGGAAATTTTTTAAACTGCTTTTTGATACAATAATCTCAGTAAGTGAGGGGATTCTAGTTTGTGCTGGAGATTGGAATACAATCTTAAATTATGCCATGGATACAACCAGCTCCAAAAAACAAAAAACTGGCAGGTCAAAAGAGGTTAATCTTTTAATTAGAGAGACGGGCATGTTTGATGTCTGGAGGGATTTCCACATTAAAGAGATATTTTACCCATTATTCTCTCACACATAAAGTCCACTCCAGGATTGACTTCTTTTTGATGAACACCACTGACAGGTTTAGGGTGAAAGAATGCAAAATTGGAACATCTGATATATCTGACCACAATATTGTTTATTTGTCTATTCACTTATCTAATCAACCAAAAACAACTTTATGGCGCTTAAATATAAGCATTCTCAACAAGGAAACCACAATGAATGACATTAAGAAGGAAATAGCAGAATGTGTAGAGGATAATAACAATGGTCAGGTAAATCCTGCTCTGGTTGGGGATACAGTTAAAGCAGTAATGCGAGGCAGACTCATTTCAAGAACTGCCTATTTGAAGAAGAAAAAACGATTAAAATACGATCAGTTGGAAAAGACACTTAGGAGTTTAGAACTAAAACAACAAGAAAGTACTAATGATCAAGAATTAACCGAACAAATAACAGTTATTAAAAATAATATAACTGGGGGGCCACGTGATGCAGACGGTGAGGAAAGACGTGCTTTAGTGAGCTCCTCTGACTAGCTATATTATTCATCGAAAATCCTTAATTAATCTTACTAACTGGTAGAAATTTGAGTCTATTAAGTATCTGGAAATCCATTATTGTTTATGGCAGAACACAATCCACGCCGAAAAGGACGTAAAACACGAGCAATTAGCAAAACTGCCGAAACTAACGACCTCGACACGCTAACAATGGCCGAAGATGTGGAAGGTGAAATATCACTACAGACTCTGTGGAAGGAGATCAAATCCAGCAAAGAGGACATTAGCAAAAAAATTGATAGGATGACCACTGACATTCGGGCCAAATTGACCCGTATCGAAACATCTATGACAACATTATCTGAACAGATGGTCGAGGTCGAAGCTAGAGTAAGCGCCACAGAGGACGACTTGAGAGACACTCGTTCGACAGTCAGTTGCTTGGAGAAAGATGTCTCCTACCTTAAAGAAAAAGTGCAAGATCTGGAGAACAGAAGCAGGAGATCTAACATTCGCATTGTTAACTTGCCGGAAAAATCCGAGGGAGGCAATATGGTTTCGTTTCTGGAACGCATTATTCCAGAGATCCTTGGCGCCGAAAACTTTCCATCGCCTCCGACAATTGAGAGGGCGCACAGAACGGGGAATATTTCGTCGAACAGAACGACTCCAAGGATAATCGTGGCGAAACTCCTGAACTTCAGAGAGAAGCAGAAAATCCTTCAATTGGCGAGAGAACGTAAAGAAGTATACCTTGAAAACCGGCGCATTCATTTCTTCCCTGATTTTAGCGCGGAGCTGCAAAACGATCGGAAAGCTTACACGGAGGTGAAGCGAATGTTGAGAGATCGGGAAATCGAGTATTCCTTCGTATACCCTTCCAAACTTCGGATCCTGCACAAGGGTTAAGCTAAGATCTTCTCCACGCCATCTGAGGTTAAGAACTTTATTGATTCACAAAGCAAGGACACAGAATCTTTTACTCCTGAATGAGAATTGAGTTGCTATTCTCTAATGTCCTTCATATGAAGATCCCATGCCATGTGAGTTGAGTATAGACTTTAATTTTCTTCTTTAATATCGTTGACAGAAGGTCATTACAAATAACATCACTCAAAGTTGATAGATTACAATGTTACCTCTGCTGTGTTGACTGTTCAGTTAGTCTAGTATAATAAGTCCTTTGAATTTAAGTTTGTTAATTGATTCAATAAGTATAATGATAATAGAAGATACTGACAGATATACAATTTTATTTTATTTTTGGTGGTGAAGTGTTGATACGGCATATAGGTGAATATACGGCTCGTCAGTGTCAGCTACAAGTTCGGTAGCAAAGGGTTTTAATAAGGCTATCTAGTTTGCCTTTTTTTTCTTTTTCTTCTTTTTCTTTTTTGAGTTAAAATTTTTAGCTCGGGTATCTTGTTTATTTTTTATTTCTCACGCAACAAGATATACTATATTTCACACTATGTTAATGGAGACCTACACGGTTACTTTAAAGTTCATGTCGAATGGCTAGTACTTTAAATTGTGTATCATGGAATGTCAGGGGTTTAAATAATCCAGTTAAAAGAAAGAAGGTGCTTTCATATTTGAAAAGGGTAAACACTGATATAGCTTTTATTCAGGAGACTCATCTTACAGATCAGGAACATAAAAAACTTAGGAGAGAATGGGTTGGTCAGGTCTATTACTCATCATTCTCATCTAGTGGTCGAGGTGTAGCATTATTAATTCATAAAAAAATACAATTTAACTTGATTAATACACAATCTGATAATACTGGAAGATATGTAATTGTTGAATGTGAGTTAAACAGGGAGCATATAACCTTGGTAAATGTCTATGGTCCAAACCATGATGATCCAATCTTTTTTAGTAAATTACTATTAAGATTAGCTACTGTTAAGGGCAACTGTATTTTTGGAGGTGACTTTAATCTAGTTCTAGATCCTCTTAAGGATAGATCCTCAAAAAAATCTCCTAAATCAAAAGCAGCAGCTATTTTGAGTCAAGGAATGACTGACTTGGGGCTGTATGATGTATGGCGCAATCTCTATCCAGACCAAACTGATTACTCATTTTATTCAAATGTACATAATGTTTACTCAAGAATAGATTTCTTCTTAGCATCACAATCAATAGCTTACCAAGTGAAGGATTGCGTTTTCCTTCCTGCATCCATCTCTGACCACAACCCTGTTAAGCTTACTTGGGAACCAACAATGGCTTTACCCTACTCTAAAAACTGGATATTTAGAACTTATATGCTGAAAGACCCAGACTTTATCCAGTTTATGACAAATCAAATTCAAATTTTTCTTAAGGCTAATGCTAATTCAGCTTCACATTCAATTATATGGGAGGCACTTAAAGCATTTATGAGAGGACATATTCTCTCATACGGGGCATATAAACAAAAAGAAAAGAGAGCTGTTTTAACAGAGTTAGAAAAAGAAATAAGATCATTGGAATTAGAACATTCATTGACTAATAATGAAGATTGTTTGACACAACTTACTCAAAAACGGGTATTATACAATAACATGTGCACCCAGAAGGTTGAATCTATTATGGCAAGAACAAAATATCACTACTACGAATTTGGAGATAAGACTAGCAGATTATTGTCATGGCAAATTAAAAAAGAAGAATCAGATCGATATATTCACATGATACAATCAAATGACGGAAGATATATAAAGGACCCTAAAGAAATTAATATTTTATTTAAGGACTTTTATGAAACTTTGTACAAAACTGATCACGGTCAGGGAAATGTTGATGCTAAATCTTTTTTAAATAAAATACAGGTACCTAAGATTGGTGATGAGGATAATAAACTATTGAATTCAGACATAACGGAGAATGAGGTACTTAAAGCCATTAATGCTTTGGAAAATAACAAGGCCCCTGGACCAGACGGCTTCCCGATTGAGTATTTTAGGTCGTTTTCAAATATATTATTAATTCCTTTCACAAACATGATCAAAGAATCACTTGAGAGAGGCTCACTTCCACACTCCCTGGAATTGGCAACAATAACACTACTTCCTAAACCAGGGAAAGATAGGCAAAAATGTGGGTCTTATAGGCCATTAAGTCTTCTTAATGCTGATTATAAAGTTTTGACCAAATTGCTTGCCCTAAGACTAGAAACTGTTATAACAAAAGTAATACATCCAGACCAGACAGGATTCGTTAAGAATAGACAAGGATCAGATAACATTAGAAGGCTATTACATATAATTGATATTGCTCAAAAGCAGAAATTATCAATGTTTATTCTGTCTATGGATGCCGAAAAGGCTTTTGACAGAATTGAGCCTACTTTTCTTTTTGCAACCATAGAAACTATGGGCTTTGGTTCTAAGTTCATTGGATATTTAAAAGCTATTTTTGATTCCCCTAAAGCACAAATATACACCAATGGTATTATGTCAAGCACCTTTGCATTATCTAGAGGTTGTAGGCAAGGCTGTCCTATATCTCCCTTATTATTTGCCCTGGCTGTTGAACCTCTCGCTATCGCAATAAGGTCCCATACTGTAATAAAATTAATTAAAATTGGTTCTAATGAACACAAATTATCCCTTTATGCTGATGACCTGTTGATATACCTGACCAATCCACAATTCTCTATTCCCCCCTTGCTACGTGTTTTTGAGGAATACAGTGATATATCTGGCTATAAATTGAATTATGATAAGAGTGAAGCATTTCCTATCAATATACCAGATGAGTTAAAATATATGGTTACACCACTAACACTGTGCACTAATGGGTTTAAATATTTAGGTATTCAGATTGATTTAACACATGTCGACATGTTCAAAAAAAATTACTACATACTTCTGGAAAGAGTGAAAGATGATATGCTAAAATGGAAAGAATTACCCTTATCATTAATTGGCAGAGTCAATGTTATAAAAATGGTAATTTTACCTAAATATATGTATGCATTTCAGTGTCTCCCCTTGAATATCCCTAAGTCTTATTTTAAGGAACTAGATAAAGCGCTTTCTGGCTTTCTGTGGAAAGGCAAAAACCCTAGAGTCAAACTTCTTAAACTTCAAGCACCGTATAAGAAAGGTGGGCTAAACCTTCCCAATTTTAGACACTACTACCTAACTTCGCAGTTTCGGCCTATATGGGTCTGGTTACATCCCGATAAGGTTGATACTAACTGGACAGTGATAGAACAGTGGGAGATGGGTTCCATCCCACTAAAGGTAATTCCTTTTTTGGGGTCAAAAAGATGTTTGTCTAAATTCACTAAAAACCCGTTAATACTTCATACTTTTTCTGCATGGATGGAATCGCATAATCTATGCAGCCTTAGTATTGCTCCACTTAGACATTCACCCCTTTGTGAAAACCCTATTATACCTCTTGGTATTGCTGATAGTACCCTAAAAACATGGGCGAGTAAAGGTTTAAAGACACTGGACGACTTGTATGCCAATAACTCTTTAATGAGCTTTGAATTGCTATCCCAGAAATATAAAATCCCCAAACATAATTTCTTCAAATATTTGCAAGTTAGGCATTGGGTCAAAGAGATCACCCCCCAGACATTTCCTAAAATTCCAACACTGTCGCCATTTGAAAATGTTATGTTTAACAAGATTGTGTCCTCCCCAAAAGGTATTGCTTCTGTAGGATACAGCACATTAACAAATAACTTTAAACCATTTGACAACGTAATCTTGAAGCAGAGGTGGGAAAGAGATCTTGACTGTGCATATGATCTGGTGGAGTGGGAATGTGTTATGGAAAGAATGCAGACTATTTTAATATCTACCAAACATAGACAAATCCAATTTAATATTCTGCATCGAACATATTATACTCCTCAGAAACTTCACATGTTTAATACGGACATACCTGCAAAATGTCAAAGGTGTAAGAGGGCTGAAGGCGATTTACTCCACATGCTTTGGAATTGTCCTATTTTGAATGACTTTTGGGAATATATAATTGATATTTCTTCAAAGGTTATAGGTATCCCAATTAGTAATGATCCTAGGATTTGGATATTAGGGGATACTGATTTATTAAGTTCCTCTCATCATAAAAAGTATTTCACACTATTGGCAGGAACTGCAGGGAAAAAATGTATATTAGTGAACTGGAAATCGACTCATTCTCCATCAAGAAAACAATGGATCAATGAACTCATTTCATATTGCACCCCTGAGAAAATCCATTTCAATGTTAGGAAATCACCGAAAACTTTTGGAAAAATTTGGGGATCTTTTTTGGAGCATTTACCTTCTCTTATTGCAAATTAATTACAATCACATTCCTTACATTTTAGATTTTATATGATTAGTGCAGCGAAATAAGTGAGGTCTGAATTGCGTGTTTTTTTTTTTTTTTTTTGGGTGGGAGGGGGGGTTGTTATGTAGTCTGATTTTGTAAAAGACAAATGTCAATTGTTATGTTATGTATATATGTTTTGTTTCATGTATCATAACTGAAAATAAAACTATATAAAAAAAAAATAATATAACTGACATGATACATGAGGAAATAGAGAAAAAATTATGATTTTCTTTTGACGAATCTGGTCCAAAAGCCACAAGAATTCTAGCAGGGCGCCTCCGAAAGCAGCAATTGAAAAACACTCGATTCCCAAAATTAGAGACCCTTTAACTGATAGTTTGATTTATGATATTAATCAAATTCATAAAATCTTTGAAAACTATTATCAAACACTATACACATCCTCAAAACCAGTGAACGAAAGTGCTATTACATAGTATTTGGCAGGATTAGACCTGCCTTCCCTAGGATTAATACAAAATGACACATTAATTGCCCCTATCACTCGAAAAGAACTGGACGCAGCTATTGGAAATCTGAAAACTAATAAAAGCCCAGGTAGCGATGGGTTTTCAAATGAGTGGTACAAGTTCTCTTACGAGAGTATCTCTCGTACTGCGTAATATCTTACGCTATGGGGAAAACCTCTTTTCCACGAGATATTGAAGCCAAAAATTATCCTTAATTTTGACTCAATGTAAAACGCGTTGCGACAGCATGCAGACATAGGCAAGGCGGCTCGCGTGCCTATTGGCTGACCTGTGGCAACAGCAGCAGCCTATCGAGAGAGGCCCTGCGTGACGTGATACCCAATGGGGGCGCTTCGCGCCCATTACGTCACATCCCGCCAGAATAGGCGTGGCCTTGGCCTATAAATACGGCTCGACAGGCTGATACAAACTTATTTTCATTTCTTCAGCAAAGCTCACGCATCGCTGGATCCGGAGTGAGAAGCCGCGCCGTCTGACTGTAAGCCTTCTGTGGGACGAGCCTTCGAGCCTGAAGCCGCTGGCCTTCACCTCGCCGCCTTCAGCCCCCGTACCTGCTATGCTTTCCGGCGTTATATCCTTTTCACTGCTAAGAGTGTGTGTTCGCCGCTGCGACAGTATGTGGATATCCCCACAAGGAGGGAAAGGGTGCTGGACTTGTGTTATGGGAACATAAACAACGCTTACACTGCTTGTGTGCAGCCCCCAATAGGCGCCGCGGATCACAACATTGTTTTCCTACTTCCACAATACAAACAACTGCTGAAGAGGGAAAAACCAGCCACCTATAGCGTCGCAAAGTGGTCGGAGGATGCAACTGCACAACTGCAGGGGTCCCTTGCATGCACTGACTGGAGTATTTTTGACGGTGACCTGGATACAAAAACCGACGCCATAACTGACTACATCAAGTTCTGCATGGCAACCACCATCCCAGTCAAAACTGTAAGAAAATATCCCAACTCCAGACCATGGATGACTCACCAAATAAAACTCAAACTCAAGGAAAAACAACAGGCATTTCACCGTAAAGACTGGCTCTCACTCAGAGACATTAACCGATCTGTGAAAAAAGAAATAATAAAGGCTAAACTAGCATACAAGGACAAAATAGAACAGGATTTCAGCAGCATGAACACAAGACAGGCATTTCAGAGAGTTAAAACACTAACTGGCACCACGTCAAAAGCTAGCACCCCTGCACCCACTGACCCCAACTCATTCACCAGAGACCTAAACAACTTTTATGCCAGGTTTGACAATAAGAACTTCACCACTGAGTGTGAGAGATTGCTCAGGAGCCTACCTACCCCTGAGCAGTCACACTTTGTCTTTCCCACAGTGGAAGACGTCTATCAGCAGCTCAGGAGGTGCAAAACTGGAAAGGCCCCAGGCCCTGATGGGATCACTGGTAGGCTACTCAAGAACTGTGCTCTGGAACTCTCTCCTGTTCTGCACTCACTTTTCAAAGAATCATTAGAAACTGCATATGTTCCCACCATCTGGAAAACAACCACTATCATTCCTGTCCCCAAGAAACCCCGCCCTTCTGAACTGAATCATTACAGGCCAGTAGCACTCACCTCAATAATCGCCAAATGTCTTGAGAAACTGGTAATGAATACCATCCTCCCGGCTGTCTGCCCACAGCTGGGCCCCTACCAGTTTGCCTACAAGGCCAAAAGAGGAACAGAGGACGCTGTAGCATGCCTCCTTCACACTCTACTTCAACACCTGGACTCTCCTGGCCATTATGCCAGGATTTTATTTGTTGACTTTAGCTCTGCCTTCAATTCAATTCAACGCCACACCATGATAACAAAACTTCATCACCTCCATGTGCCACCTCTCTTCATTCGCTGGATCCATCATTTTCTCAGTGACAGACCACAGGCAGTAAGGGTGGGAAGCACCACATCCACCATAAGTACTGTCAATACGGGAGCCCCCCAAGGCTGCGTCCTGAGCCCCTTTCTCTACACTTTGTATACCAATGACTGTATAAGCCCTTCTCCCATTACAAAATACTTCAAATACTCTGATGACACAGCCATACTCGCCCTCCTCTCTGACACAGAATCAGTTACAGCATATCACCAATCCATTACACACTTCACACAATGGTGTAAGGACAGTCACCTCATCCTTAACGTCACCAAAACGAAGGAACTCTCCACCCCTCCCTGTCCCATCTCCATAAACAGCCAGCCAGTAGAAATTGTTGACAGCTTCAGGTACCTTGGCATCACTATGGACAATAAACTAAGTTTTGATCACCACATCACAAATATACGCAAGCAGTGTCAACAAAGACTTTTTGTCATACGTAAACTCAGGACTCTCTCAGTTAAACCACATCTACTGCTTCTCCTGTACCGTAGTATCATTGAGCCCATCCTCTTGTACTGTGCCGCCTGTTACTTCACCATGCTCTCTCTCACCAATAAGAACAAGCTTCTTAAAATTACTAACACTTCCTCCAAAATCATAGGTCTTCCCACTCCCAACCTGCCCGCCCTCATTAATACTGCCACCGCTTGTAGAGCAACTACCATAGTACAAAATCCCTGCCATCCTCTTAATTCATGCTTCACGCTTTTTCCATCTGGCCGTAGATACAGACAGCTACTCTACAAAAAAAAACACGTTTCGGAAAAAGTTTTGTACCCTGTGCTATAAGGGCGTTAAACCTACAGGTAATGATTTCACTTTTGTGGTATGTGTAGATACGTGTATATTGTCCATATTTGTCCATCCATATACAGGTCCTTCTCAAAAAATTAGCATATTGTGATAAAGTTAATTATTTTCCATAATGTAATGATAAAAATTAAACTTTCATATATTTTAGATTCATTGCACACCAACTGAAATATTTCAGGTCTTTTATTGTTTTAATACTGATGATTTTGGCATACAGCTCATGAAAACCCAAAATTCCTATCTCAAAAAATTAGCATATCATGAAAAGGTTCTCTAAACGAGCTATTAACCTAATCATCTGAATCAACTAATTAACTCTAAACACCTGCAAAAGATTCCTGAGGCTTTTAAAAACTCCCAGCCTGTTTCATTACTCAAAACCGCAATCATGGGTAAGACTGCCGACCTGACTGCTGTCCCGAAGGCCATCATTGACACCCTCAAGCAAGAGGGTAAGACACAGAAAGAAATTGCGGCGTGGCATGGAGGCAATCAGCCTGTGGCACTGCTGAGGTGTTATGGAGGGCCAGGATGCTTCGATAGCGGCCTTAAGCTCATCCAGAGTGTTGGTTCTTGCGTCTCTCAACTTTCTCTTCACAATATCCCACAGATTCTCTATGGGGTTCAGTTCAGGAGAGTTGGCAGGCCAATTGAGCACAGTAATACCATGGTCAGTAAACCATTTACCAGTGGTTTTGGCACTGTGAGCAGGTTCCAGGTCGTGCTGAAAAATGAAATCTTCATCTCCATAAAGCTTTTCAGCAGATGGTAGCATGAAGTGCTCCAAAATCTCCTGATAGCTAGCTGCATTGACCCTGCCCTTGATAAAACACAGTGGACCAACACCAGCAGCTGACATGGCACCCCAGACCATCACTGACTGTGGGTACTCCAGTGCTGCTTATCTGTAGCCCAGGTCAGGTGCTTCTGCCGCTGTTTCTGGTTCAAAAGTGGCTTGACCTGGGGAATGCGGCACCTGTAGCCCATTTCCTGCACACGCCTGTGCACGGTGGCTCTGGATGTTTCTACTCCAGACTCAGTCCACTGCTTCCGCAGGTCCCCCAAGGTCTGGAATCGGTCCTTCTCCACAGTCTTCCTCAGGGTCCGGTCACCTCTTCTCGTTGTGCAGCGTTTTTTGCCACACTTTTTCCTTCCCAAAGACTTCCCACTGAGGTGCCTTGATACAGCACTCTGGGAACAGCCTATTTGTTCAGAAATTTCTTTCTGTGTCTTACCCTCTTGCTTGAGGGTGTCAATGATGGCCTTCTGGACAGCAGTCAGGTCGGCAGTCTTACCCATGATTGCGGTTTTGAGTAATGAAACAGGCTGGGAGTTTTTAAAAGCCTCAGGAATCTTTTGCAGGTGTTTAGAGTTAATTAGTTGATTCAGATGATTAGGTTAATAGCTCGTTTAGAGAACCTTTTCATGATATGCTAATTTTTTGAGATAGGAATTTCGGGTTTTCATGAGCTGTATGCCAAAATCATCAGTATTAAAACAATAAAAGACCTGAAATATTTCAGTTAGTGTGCAATGAATCTAAAATATATGAAAGTTTAATTTGTATCATTACATTATGGAAAATAATGAACTTTATCACAATATGCTAATTTTTTGAGAAGGACCCTGTATGTGCATACAGTATGTATAGTTTGTGTTTAGAATTCGTACTGATAGTGTTGATGGTACAGACTGTGAAAACAAGTTTCCTCTACTGAGGACAATAAAGAATGAATCTGAATCTGGCACCAGACAGTCTGTCCAGAAACAATGTCCCACCAGGGGAATGGTCGCTGCACCCGCAGACGATCCAACTGCTGTGGGAGACATTAGGCAGAGTGCAGGTGGACCTGTTCGCGTCCCAAGAGAACGCTCACTGTCCGAACTTTTTCTCCAAGAGCAGGGATGCGCTGGCCCACGTATGGCCCCGCTGCCCCCTCTATGCTTTTCCCCCGTCTCACTCCTGCCTCAAGTTCTGGAACGAATCAGGGAAAACGGATGCCCAGTGCTGCTCGTGGCTCCGCTCTGGACGAACCAGATTTGGTTCCCAGTCCTAATGCGGCTGACCAGCACTGCCCCGTGGCCTATACCGTTGAGGAGAGACCTCCTCTCTCAGGCAAAGGGCTCAATTTGGCATCCTCGCCCGGATTTATGGTCCCTACATGCATGGGCCATCAACGGGTACCTGCTAACCTCCCGGAGGGAGTGTTAAACACGATCACGCAGGCTAGAGCCCCTTCTACTAGACGGCTCTATTCCTCGAAATGGTCGGTGTTCTCTGCCTGGTGCCAAGCTCAGGGCTTTTCACCCGTAGACTGTGGGGTTACGGAAGTGCTCTCCTTCCTTCAGGAGCTGCTGGATAAGGGCAGAACCCCATCCACGCTCAAAGTATATGTGGCGGCCATAGCGGCGTTTGCAAAACCGACGTCTGGCCAGTCACTGGGGAAAAACGACCTGTCGTGCGATTCCTCAGGGGAGCTCGGAGGCTGAATCCTCCCAGACCCCCCTCAGTCCCTGTGTGAGTATGACTCAAAAGTCATACTCAAACCAAGGCACGGGTACGTGCCCAAATCCCTCAACACACCGTTCAGGGCCCAGGTTATTTCCCTGTGCGCCCTCCCGGTTCATGATGAGGAGGAGGATGCTCCTTTGCCCTGTCAGGGCACTGAGAGCTAATGTATCCCGCTCGTCTGTCTTCAGACAGACCGAGCAGCTCTTTGTTTTGTTCGGTGGACGCTCCAAGGGACTGGCCGCATCAAAACAGAGCCTATCCAGATGGATAGTCGATGCCATAGCGCTGGCTTACACTTCTAAGGGCCTGCAGTGTCCTTTGGGTGTCAGAGCGCACTCCACGAGAGGCGTGGCCTCGTCGTGGGCGTGGTCTAGCGGGATTTCCTTGCAAAATATCTGTATGGCGGCAGGCTGGGCCTCGCCGTCTACATTTATAAGGTGTTATAACCTAGAGGTTCCCGCCTTACAGGCCAAGCTGCTGTCGGTCTAGAATTCAGTACTATCTGCCCCGCTGCGCCGGCGCAGAATGCTGAATTTTTGCTTGTGCATCGCTCACTGATCGATAGAACAGCTCCATGGGTGTTGAATAACCCGTACTGATACCCAGTTCAGGCTGAACACGTTCACACTGTCTGCGTGAAACACTGTTAACATAACTAGCTCCTGTGGGATGCTATTTCATGGGGAATGATGCTTGCAGCCTCTCTTCTCCGACTCTCTGTGAGTCTATGGTGATTATGCACTATATGAGCCCCAGGCTACTGCCCTTGGGACTTTGGTGTCGGATCCCAGTACGCACGGCGTGTTGCATTGTGTTCCCCGTAGCGTAAGATATTACGCAGTACGAGAGATACTCTCGTAAGAGAACGTACTCGGTTACTAACGTAACCTCGGTTCTCTCTAGAGAGGGAACGAGTACTGCGTATCTTGCCATGCATACAACAGCGCTGGTTCGCATCAGCGATGAAAACCAGTTTGTATCAGCCTGTCGAGCCGTATTTATAGGCCAAGGCCACGCCTAATCTGGCGGGACGTGACATAATGGGTGTGAAGCGCCCCCATTGGGTATCACGTCACGCAGGGCCTCTCTCGATAGGCTGCTGCTGTTGCCACAGGTCAGCCAATAGGCACGCAAGCCGCCTTGCCTATGTCTGCATGCTGTCGCAACGCGGTTTACATTGATTCAAAATTAAGGATAATTTTTGGCTTCAATATCTCGTGGAAAAGAGGTTTTCCCCATAGCGTAAGATATTACGCAGTACTCGTTCTTCCCTCTCTAGAGAGAACCGAGGTTACGTAAGTAACTGAGTACGATTTTCAAGGAGGAGCTTGCTCCCGTTCTGCTGGAGTCTTTTAATTGGACTCTGAGTAGAGCAGAGATACCGCCATCTTGGAGAGAGGCTGTAATATCTGTCCTCCCTAAGGAAGGGAAAAATATAGAATGCTGTGAGTCATATCGCCCGATCTCAATACTGAATGATGATTACAAACTCTTTACCTACTCTAAGAGAATGGAGAATTATCTTATAGATTTGATTCAAGAGGATCAAACAGGATTCATTAAAGGCCGTCAAACTCACGACAGCATAAGACGAACATTGCATGTCATAGACCAAGCCAAGAAACAACAACTGAGTCTGGCTTTAGTCAGCCTCGATGCGGAGAAAGCCTTCGACCTGGTCAGCTGGCCCTTTTTATACAAGGTAGTCGAGCGTTTTGGCTTTAATAATCAATTTATTAGGTGTATCCAATCACTGTATGATTGAAAAATGAATGGCCATCTAACTGATAGCTTTCAACTGTTTAGAGGTATTCGACAAGGCTGTTGCCTCAGCCCAGCGCTCTTCGCGTTATTCATAGAGCCCTTGGCACAGGCTATTAAGCAAAATGAAGAGCTTAAAGGCATTACTATTGCAAATACTGAACATATAATTGGACTTTTTGCGGATGATATTATCACCTACCTCCAAAACCCAGATGTTAGCCTCCCTAAACTTATGAGAACTCTGACAGAGTTCGGTCAGCTGTCTGGTTATCACCTAAACATTACCAAAACACAAATCCTGACCATTAACTACTCCCCCAGTAAATTCATACGACACAATTATAAACTTAAATGGGAAGCTAGAAAGTTAAAGTATCTGGGTGTGTTTATCTCTCAAGATCTAGATGATTTGTTCAGTTTGAATTTTGAGAGTTACTGACTCAATACAAAAAGACATGAGGCGCTGGGCAATGTTGATACTAGACTTCAGTGCTAGATTAGAAATAGTGAAAATGAATTTGCTTCCCAGATTTTTGTATCTTTTTATGTCATTGCCTATTAGGATTGCTGACTCACACTTTAAGGCTTGGGACCGGTTAATATCACGATTTATTTGGTCAGGGGCTAGACCAAGGATTAAATTCAGGACACTTCAGATTGATAAGGATCATGGCGGTTTAGCCCTTCCAAATCTGAAGGAATATTACAAATGAGATATATGGTCTGCTGGTGTTCCCCAGAAATCGAGGCTGGTTGAACTAACCCAGGGGCAGAGCCAACCTCAAACCCGTTTAGGAGGTAAAGTTATCACTATCAAAGATGGGAATCGTATAGTTGAAGATACGCTATTAGTTTGGAAAGAGGTTGTAAATAAGTACAAATTGGCTAACGATATTAAACTTTTGATCTGGCCCTCCTGCAACCCGAATTTTCGACTAGGTGAAATAGACTCTTCATTTTTGAGTTGGAAAGATCATGGCCTTATGGCCCTGTGTCAGTTTGTAGACGGTAACACCTTTAAGACAATACAACAAACTAGAGAACAGAGATCTATTCAAATATTTTCAAGTGAGACATTTCTATAATAGTGGAATAAGAAAAGGTATTTCTCCTGAAGGCAATGACATTAATAATGTTTTTATTAATGCTTATAAGCACCTGAAAAGTAAAACTGTCTCTAAATTGTATAAAGCACTTCAGAAACAAAATGGAAATAATACCTTGTATATTAAGTAAAAATGGGAAAAGGAGCTGTGTATGGAAGTGTCAGAGGGTGATTGGCTTTCAATGTGCACAACAGACATCTACTAGCTCTAAAAGATGGAAGGAATTTGGGTGGAAGAGTCTGGTCAGATTTTTCATTACACCTCATATTATAAATAAACAAAGGGGTGAACAACAGCAATGCTGGCGACAGTGTGGATATCAGAACGCCAATCATTCTCATATATTTTGGACGTGCTCAAAGTTAGAAATATTTTGGAACAGTATCTTTTTAATTACTGGGAGGATAATGGGTTATGTCATCTCTAAAGACCCTAAGATATTCTTGTTAGGTCTACTACCTGGTGAGGTGATCCAAAAAGACGACATTTATCTTTTTAAAATTCTAATGATTGCAGGTAAAAAGGCTATCAGTCGGTCTTGGCTAAAGATTGACCCACCTCGGACTGAACTATGGAAAGAAATAGTGGAAGAGATACACTCAATGGAGATGATGACATATTTTTTACGTATCAAAGGACACATATATAACAAGCGCTGGGCAAAATGGTTTGCATATAAAGAAGTGGAACAATTTTAATACTTTATTTTGTTATTATACAATATATAGTGCCCCTTGTTCTTTGTCTTTATATGTTGTGTTTTAATAAGAAAATGCTAAATAAAGAGTCATAAAAAAAAAAAACAGACTTCCCTGCATTTATTTATCGATCTATAAATGAGCATGCATCCCAGAACATTTTTGTGAATGATTTACGGTCTTGTATTTTATGTATTTAATACTACGGTATGCATTTTATTATACAACTAACGGTCATTGTAACATCACCGATGCCGTGTTTGGTCTCTATGACTTGGTGCTTTGAAGATCGAAGTGACTGTGTACATGGTGTGTCGATAGCGAAAACATATTGGTATTGCATGAGTCTTTCATGGTTTCTTCGTCAGCTACCACACATCCAGCTGCACATGCAAATGAGCAACCTTGAAACAAAGAGCCATAAACCAAGGTCTCCCCCCTGGAACTTTCACCTTTCTTATTGGCTGAGCCAACCCTGAGAGGTGGGACCTTTCCCAGGCTTTAAATTGCATCCACACCAGCCTTGCACTCTCTTGACTTCTTGGTACGTTCGCATGTTTTTAAGAAGGTACTTTGAAAATGATAATACCGATGGTTCTTTTCATAGTTAAATGGATCTTTTCCATAGTTCCATTTCCTACCTCCGGTTTCATTCTGTCACTTTAACCATCTCCCTTTGAATGCATGAATGAATGTGTAATTGTTTGTATGTTAGTTATGTTTTAGTTAATGAAACTTGTGCACAATATTTATTTGGTTCTGATTCTCTGCTTGCATATGAAGTTTACCTTACGATCTAGATTGTGACTACATGATCTTAATAGTACTGTACAGTAAGAAAGACATTTCCCTTCCCTGGAAATGAATATTTCTTAGAATTAATAAACAATTAACACTGAGTGTCCACGGGACAAACAGGTGGGTTGAAGTAAAAATAAATTTTACTACATTAAGTTAAATTAACTGATCCAAATATTCATAATCAATTATAACCAGTTATTGATTATTAATATTTCATAGAGCTGATTTCCTACACCTACATTTCAGGTAATATTTATTCAACAATAGCCATTATAAACTTTGTATATAATATATTCAATAAATAATCTATCGAAACTACAACTTATTTGAGAAAAATACGATCATTTTTTTCCATTGCAATAAAAGAAAATTCTTAGTTTTTTCTTATTTATTGCTTGAAACAAGCTAAATTTGCCAATGGGGTAAGAAAAATAATCTTAATTCAAATAGAAAACAATGTCTATGGCAGATAATTTAGCTTGTTTGGAGAAAAAACTCAATTTTGATCATTAATAATTTTTTTCAGCGTAAAGTCATTTGATTTGCATTGAAATTGGATTTGTATTTACAATGAAAATGCTTAACAGAAGAAAACAAAGTATTTTGTTTGTAAAATGTAATTACATCTTTTAATAAGAATCTTGTAAGAGTTTATTGGCTCTATCCACTAAAGTTATTTAACGTTCCCATACTTGAAGTTGCCACAGTAATTCCAAACTTTGCATGTGGTGCATTTTATTTGTACCATTTTATAAATTTACCTTGTTTAAAATTTGAAAGATAATAAATACGCTTTAAGTGAGATCTCCGATTATAGTTCTTGAAAACAAAAAATAGTGCTTGAAAAATCTTTGGAAAAGTCCTTTATTTTTCAGACAGTGTACAAGCCGTGGATATAGTGTTGAAGTCTTCAGATCATTCATCAAACCAGTGTGATGTTCCTGCCCACACACGCACGCACGCGCACACACACACACGCACACACACACACACACTAAAGACCAACAGCAGCTGCTTTAGAAGATATATTTATTGTAAAAAGGTCAGACATTACCCGGTTAACAGACACTGATGCTGGGGATCAAGGCACACACATTGACAGAGCACTGATCACATGAGCTGAATAGGGTGAACATGTAAACGAGAGCAAACCTCAGAGTTCATCAGCAGGAGAGGCTTCAGACCCACAATCCATCCATACGAGTCTCTCAGAGGAAACAACAACAAACACGTGAAAACACAAGAGGAAAGGTGCGTGAAGTGAGACGCATGCAGATAAAACCAATCAAAACACAACACACACAGGTGAAAAGAGAAACTGCATATGGAGGAAATGCGTCACACGTCAAACACACTGAAGCTCCTCGCGTCCAATCCGACCCGATGGGAACCAGATCATACATGTGTGAGTTGCATTATCAGCCTCATGAAAAGCATCAGAACACTCAAACGAGCACATTAATATCTCATAGATAGGTTAAACATACACGTATATAAAAACATACATTTACATATTAGATAATAATTGATGTGTTAAAGAGACGAACGATCTGATTGATACAACCAGTATAAGTGAAGAGTTTAAAAGTATTAAAACATGGACTCGTACACCGAGTCCTAAAAGCCTCAGATGAACATTAACACTATGAGTGACTCGGAGCACCGATACTGAACCCTGTGTAAGAGTTAGAGCTTCAGAACCACTTCCTGAAGACGATGTGCGGGCCGAACTCCTGCGCACTGATCCAGGCCCCGCTGTGTGCGTGTTTGTTCAGAAGCACTTCCTGAAAACGATGTGCAGGCCGAACTCCTGCGCACTGTTCCAGGCCTCGCTCTGTGTGTGTGTGTGTGTGTGTGTGTGTGTGTGGTGTTCAGAAGCACTTCCTGAAGACAATGTGCGGGCCGAACTCCTGGTACTCCTGCGCACTGATCCAGGCCCCACTGAGCTCGGTTCTGCTGGCCAGCGCTGCTCCACCGCTCCACACTGATGAGTCCCGCTCCGGAGGACTGATGACCCGCACACACACACTCAGATCCGAGGCACACACACCACACACCTCCTGCTGGAGGCGCTCCGGGAGGCCCGACAGCAGCGTGTTCCCGCCTACACACACACACACACACACACACGTTACAGATCCTAGCCTCTGATTGGCCAGAATACACACACCTGACAGGAGGATGTTTCCCACAAAGCTGCGCCGGAGGTAAACGTACACACACACACACACACCTGACAGAAGGATGTTTCGCACAAAGCTGCGCCGGAGGTCGATGTCCGACTGCATGATGGACCTGAACACGCTCTCATGCATCCCATAATGATCTCGTCCAATCAGCTCCGGCCTGAAGAGGATTTCAGGAGCCCTGCGTATGTGAAGACATGACTGTGAGAGGGTGAATCTGAAGATTTAAAGTCATAAGGTCCCTGATATACTTATTTGCACATTTTCCTCTTAATGAAATAGAAATGCTAAACATCAAGAGTCTTTCAGCTTTTGCTATAAAGCGTCTCGCCAGTGTTCATGTTTTACTTGCGTCTGAATAGAAGAACTGAACCAGGGAAGATTGACACGTTAGAGGGGGCGGAGCCGCAGAGCCACACACACACACGCCGTGGAAAAGTATAAAGTGATTTAAGGGCTTCATACAGGTTTTATAGCGGAGGTTATTATTATGAGACCATTAAACGACTACCTGAGCCTGAGGGGATAATATGGATGTGGAGTCCCCGGACCCCCCCTCTCTTTGGAGATGCCCTCGCGGGTATAGCAGGTGATGAAGATGAGGAATTATCCCCTCATCCTCAAGACGACAATGAAGAGGAAGACGCCATCCTCCCTCCTAATTCATCTTGTCTACCGAGTAACCCGAGTGGGACCACCTATATCCAAGTTGAAGAGCTGCGTTTTCGTTGGCAGGCGCCACGCTTCCGGGAAAAACGGAGCAGTTTTCAGCATCTGCGTTTCAGAAAATACACAAATCTTCTGTTTTGGCTGTCAGGGCCCTGAATGTGACATCTCTTCTGACAGCATTCCAGACGGAGCTACTGGAGGTGATGGGTGTGATAGCGGATCTGAATATCACGTGGGGCGGTTCAGAGCTGCGGCAGAAGTATGGGGCTGGCTTTAGTGGGAGAAAGAGCGTTATGGCTCAGTCTCTCAGGCCTTTCTGATAAGGAAAGTGTGGAGTTTCTGTACGCCCCCATATACCCCAAGGCTATGTTTGGCTCTACTGTCACAGCTGCACCAACAGTGTGACTTGAAGGAGAAGCCTTCGAGACCTGCTTACCTAGAAAGCCTACAGCTCGACCATATCAGCCAGTCCGCGTGAAATTCACGCCGCAGTCAAAGAGGGGTTACCCAGACGTCACAGCCCAAGCCGGCGCAGAGCAAGGGGAAACCATCATACGCTGCGGCGAAGCTCCGTCCTTCCAATCCCCAGGGGGGGCAAGAGGCGGGGGGCTACCTAAGATTGAGCCTTGTTTACCACAGGGGGACAGAGAGCAGCTCCTAGGGTTTTCTGCTCCACCCCCTTCACAGTTCAAAACCTTTTTTCCTCCTCTGGGAAACAAAGAAAGTTCAAGCGTTTCAGTGGCCAGTTCAGCAGGTTCACTCACCATTATGAGAGGAACAAGTTCCCAAGGTGCCCCCTGCTATTATTCCCCTACCTCCACCCAGAGGGTTAATGATGAGGTCAGGTGAGTATCTTTGCATAAGCAAAAGAGGTGTGAAAAAAGAAATTACCACGCATCCAGGCCAAGAGCAGGGAAATGTGTGAAAACAAAAATGAAACCAAAAAGTTCCCCACTGAAACTACAATGCTTATCTTCGCCACGGAGCGGCGCCACCGCAACGCTAGTAAGGGAAGAGAAGCGGAGCACACTCACTACACAAGCAAAGAACTGGCGTGCATGCACAGTCATTGTGGGTTATCAACAACAATAGAGTGAGGTTACAGACTCCAATTTGCTGTAAAAGCACCAAATTTCAATGGAGAGGTGATGTCAACTGCACAGGGGGAATCTGATCAATAGAGAAGAAATTTCTTCTTCTAAAACCTGAGCTAAGGAGTAATAAGAACGGTGCCGCTGGAGGAAAGCCAACGGGGTTTTTACTCCGGTACTTCATAATTCCAAAGAAAGGGGGAGGTCTCCGCCCTATTCTAGACTTGCAGACCCTGAACAAACACCTCAGGAGGTACAAGTATACCACTTTATTCGGTTCCTTCAGGGATATCATGTTGGTCAGATCAGACCACAACAGTGGTAGTGTACATAAACAGGCAAGGGGGAGTGCGCTCTCGACAGCTGCATAGTCGTGCAGAGACTCATTGTGTGGAGCAGCACTCGGTTTCTGTCGTTACGAGCAACGCATGTACCGGGAATAATGAACGGAACATTTCCTCTGGACAACAGATCTGCCCCCATGTACGGAGATTGGACACTCCACCCGCAGGTGGCGAGTCCGATATGGCTGAGATCCGGACAGGGTGCCGTAGATCTCTTCGCATTGCCCTCTGTTCTTTTCCCCGGTGGGAGAAAATGCACCGCTGGGTGTGAATGCTCTAGCCCACCCATTGACAAAAGCACTGCTATACGCGTTCCCCCTGCTGAGGCTCATCAGGCCAACACTTGAGAGGGTGAGGGAATTCAGACATTCACTAATTCTGATTGCACCGTTTTGGCCGGGGAAGTTGTGGATAGCGGAGATAATCTCACTTCTATACGACCAGCCCTGGTCTCTCCCGCTGCACAGAGACCTTCTCTCTCAGGCGACGGAGAGATATTTCATCCTGCCCCTCACAAGATGGCTGTCTGGGCTGGATTTAAACACCATCGGGTTACCCTCTAATGTGATCAAAATGATTCGGAGTGCGAGAGCTGCCTCTTCCGCGCTTTTTGTATGATCCTATGTGGAGAGTTTTTGAACGATGATGTGCAGAGACTAATCATCTCGTTCTTATGCTCTGTATCAGATGTTCCGTTTCCTGCAGTAACTATTAGATAAAGGTAGAGCCTTTTCCACAGTAAAGGTCTATCTTTCAGCCATTTCGGAATGTCATGTGGGGCTGGATTCGGAAAGTCCCTGATCCCACCCTGGGATTTAACGGCAGTCAGCTTTTTATCTCATGAGCTGACAGTTACAAGGGGAAACCTATTTCATGTTAGCGGCTCTCTCAATGGATGGTGAATGCGATTGTAATGTGTTACAAGGATGCAAATGTACAATCCCCACCAGGGCTTCAAGCTCATTCCACTAGAGGCATGGCTACCACCTGGGCGCTGTTCAAGGGTGTCTCTATTCAGGACATATGGGCTGCGGCAAGCTGAGCATCACCCCACACTTTTGTCAGAGACTATAGATGCATGTGACAGAGCCATCGTTGGCGCACTCAGTGTGGGAGCGGTGAGTGTAACGTCATAACACTTCACACGTCTCTCGTTCTTATTCTGTGTCAGTTAAACACCCTGGTGTTGGTTTTATAGAGGCTTATGAGGGCATGGGTTTCACTTTAGTGTCACAACCACGGCCATTAGTTACCACTTTCAGTGTTCCGTCTGTTCATACAGCATATCTGCAATACAGGAGTGGTCTATATCCCTTTTTTAAATTTTTATTTAACCTTAATTTATCCAGGTAAACTGTTTGAGAACCACTTCTCATTTACAAACATGACCTGGCCAAGAGGCTACAGAAATAAATAGAAACATACTGTACAACTGTGCATAGTCATACACAACACAGAACAAGCAATTAAAATAAGAGAGGAAGACCGCAAAGAAAAAAACAAAAACAATGCAGTGCTCAAGTGTATATAAATATGGTTCGGGATTGTCAGCAGGAACAAGAGTCAACTATGTTGTTTTGGAGATTCTACTTAAGGTGGAGGTTGGGATCAGAGACGTTTCAGGGTATTTTGTAGTATGTTCCAGTCATGTACTGCTGCGAAGCGGAAGGCATTACGTCCAAAGGTAGTAGAAATAGGCGGGGTACAAAACTTACTTGATCTTTTGCGATAAGTGTTATGAGCGGCATGAAGAGATTACAGATAGAGAGATGTCTTGCCCTGGATTGTCTTGTATATGAAAAGAAACCAATGATGGAGCCGCCGGGTATGAAGGGAGGGCCAGCCCACCGGTTTATACAGGTCACAGTGATGAGTGTGAAAGGGTGCATTAATGGGAAAACGGATGATAGAGTGCAAGTTTTTTTAGGGCTGTGTTTGGTGCCATTCTGTAAATAATATCGCTTTAGTCCAAAATTGGCAGTACTGTCATCTTAACAAGTGTGCATTTGGTAGCATAAGTAAAGGAAGCTTTATTGCAGAAAAAGCTAGTCTCGCTTTTACTTTTTTTTTAAGGTTTTTGATGTGTGTAATGAATGACAGGGATGAATCCAACCAGATGCCTAGGTATTTATATGTTTTGAAATACTCCAGAGCCATACCGTTCATGCAGGTGATTGTAAGTGGAGTCTTGGTAACAGGTTTTCGGCTAAAAAGGATACATTGTCTTGCTGGTGTTAATACGGAGATTGTCAAAGAACTGCTCTATAGAGGAGAAGCTGAGTTTAAGACTTGAAGCCGCAGACTTGGGAGAGGAACCAGCTCAGTACAAAATGGTGTCGTCTGCATAAAGGTGAATCCGGGAGGTGCCAGCAGCTCTGGCTATGTCATTGATGTAAATAGAAAAAAGGGTTGGGCCCAGGATGGAACTTTGAGGCACACCTTTAGAGATAAGTGGGTCTGACATGTTTTCAACCTTCAATTGCTGGACATGGTTAGTGAGGTAACTGGCAAACCAATCACAGCTAGAGGTGGACAGACCAATACTGGAAAGCCTATATAAAAGGATCCTATGGTCGACGGAATCAAAGGCCTTGACGAGGTCTATTAAGGTGGCAATACAGACCTGCTTACTGTCTAACGCTGTAATTACATCAAGGACCTTGTAGTGGCTGTTATGCACACATGTCCCATCCGAAAACCAGATTGCATGTCAAATAAATGTATGATTTTTATCCAGGAAATCATTTAACGGCTTCTCCAGAACTTTGGCAAGGCATAGTAGGATGGATATTGGGCGATAACAATTTGGGTCAGATTCAGAACCCCCCTAGAAAAGGGGAAAATTCTGGCTGATTTCCAATCAATAGGGAACTCAGAGAGCTGTAGGGACATGTTTAATAGTCTTGTGACGGGAGCGGCAATAATACAGGCAGCTGCTTTTAAGAACATGGAATCAAGACTATCAGGAGCCAGTTGCACCAACAGGACTTACGCCTGGTCTTAGGTACGTAGGTCTTAACTCAGCATTCTAAGTCCGACCTAATAGTTACGACAGTTGCACCATCCAGGCTTAAGTCCTCTTCACGTTAAGACTCGGCGTAAATCTTACGCCTAGTCAGTAGCAGGCGTAAAGTCAAAATCTAGGCAAGTTTCTATAGTAACCACTTGATAACTCAGCAGTAAAGACTTATACACAGACTTTACAATGAGCGGGCTATTAGACGGGAGAGAGTTATTAGGGACAGAAGCAATCCATTGGACATTTACAATGATGAGGAGCTTATTGAGAGGTTTCGATTCTGTCGGAGAGATATATATGAAGTTGTTAAACTAAGTCGGGTGACAGCTCTTCAACAAGTTTGAGTCGAATCCCAACGCAGCTTTGACACCGGCATTACAGCTGTTAATAGCGCTACGTTTTTATGCAAATGGTGCGTTTCAAAACACTGTTGGAGACATGATTAATGTCCACAAATCCACCGCATGTCGGGCCATCTGCAGAGTATCACTGGCACTGAGCCGTCGCCTTCCGCGATCTGCTCACCTCCCCACTGAGGCAGAGTCTGCGGTGATGAAACACCAGAAGATAGTTTACAACGTAACCCCAGCAACGCACGCTGCTAGGCAACCACTATAGTTCCGTGGCCATTCACAGGAACGCGCATCGCTAAAACCAGGCGTAGTTAACCCTAGGCTTAAGTTTGGTTGGTGCAAACGACGTTAGGTCAACTCTAAAGACTGGTCTTAACTAAGACCTACTTAGCAGTTAGGACCAGGCTTAGTAAAGCCCTGTTGGTGCAACTGGCTCCTGATTTGTTTGTATTCAGCTTGGTGAGTTCATCCTGGACTTCAGAGGTGGAAAGAGGAGTAAAGGAGAAGCCACTGATACTTGACGAAAGTTGGATTCGTCAAGTATCATTTGATACTCGGAGATATATTCAAATCTGAAAGGGAGATACTGAACGGATGTTAGAAAGAGAACGTTAGGTTACATGCGTAATCCCGGTTCTCTGATAATAGAAGTGAGGTATCTAACCGCCCTCCTTACAGACTACACGGTGAAGATGTGTAGAATGATGCAGCAGTGGCTGCAGCGAGTTATATACCAGCGAGGCAGGACTCCGTCTGACAGACGTGTGTAATTGGTGCTCCCATAGTCGGTCACGCCGGAGGCGTTCCCTTAGTGAGACACCCCAATTCTGTTATCAGAGAACCGGGGTTACGCAGGTAACCTAACGTTAGCAGCAGCTCCCAGTGCGAGGCAGACAGTGAAGAGCAGACACACACACACACAGAGGTCAGTTACCGGAAGCGTTCGGAGGCCAGCGAGACAAGCTGCCCGTCAGGGAGTGTGTACTGAACCTCTGAGGCCGCCGATCCTGTGCTCTTCAGCTCCGCTTCATAATCCAAAGCCACACAGCAGCATCTCTCCTTCATCTCACGCACGATCTCCAGCTCCGCTGACGTGCGCATGCTCACGCCCTGCTCCAGCAGCAGCTGCACACACAAAGAAACACTGATGTTGTTTTTGTGCTCTACTAGAGCAGGTCTTTCTGCATGAATTTTGATTATTTCCCCCATATTCTCCATTGTTGCAGCTCCTCTCTTCCCGGTCTGTCTATAGGGGCTTTCACACCGGAGGAACCTCTTCATAATTCCTAGAACTATTGGTGGAAGTTCCCAGATTTTGGCACGTTCGCACCGAAGGAACTAGAAACGATTTTAGTTCCAGGAACTCCTTTTGGAGGAACAAATGTAGTCCAACTTCAGAGTCGGGTCTAAACCAACACTATAGGAACTACCAGTGACAGTGTTTGCTGACAGGCCGAACGCACGCAAAACACCAGAACCCGCCATTTTTAAAAAAGCTGTGTAAACACAGATTATAGCTAATACATTTACTCCATAAACTAACTCTACGAACAAGGAAAACAGTGATAGATGAGCCTCTCAACCATTACACTGAAGAGAACATCCAACGCAACTTTGAGGAGACCAAGAGAAACATGATTATGTGTTTCTGCTCAGCAACACTGGAAATCAATCAGATGGAATGTGCTAATACCTTTTCATTTACTCTATTTTTTTGTACAGGTCCTTCTCAAAAAAATAGCATATTGTGATAAAGTTAATTAGATGGCCTTCTGGACAGCAGTCAGGTCGGCAGTCTTACCCATGATTGCGGTTTTGAGTAATGAAACAGGCTGGGAGTTTTTAAAAGCCTCAGGAATCTTTTGCAGGTGTTTAGAGTTAATTAGTTGATTCAGATGATTAGGTTAATAGCTCGTTTAGAGAACCTTTTCATGATATGCTAATTTTTTGAGATAGGAATTTTGGGTTTTCATGAGCTGTATGCCAAAATCATCAGTATTAAAACAATAAAAGACCTGAAATATTTCAGTTGGTGTGCAATGAATCTAAAATATATGAAAATAAAATTTTTATCATTACATTATGGAAAATAATGAACTTTATCACAATATGCAAATTTTTTGAGAAGGACCTGTATAACAGTTATATCTAATAACGTATTAGACAAGACTGTTAGACAGATTGTAAACTAATGAACATGGAGAATGTGAGCACTGTGTCCTCAGGATTTGTTTCTCAGCGCCAAAAAAAAACAAAAAAAAAAACAACTTGCGTCACTTCAGAGATCTTAATGACGGTGCGAATGCAACCAGGAAAACGTTCCTAGGGGAACCAGTAGTTCTCGGGGAATCACCCTGGTGGCTTGTTCCTATAACTGAGTTCCTAGAACTACCCAGTGAGAAAGCCCCTAGTAACGCTCGGTTTAGTTCCTGTCTCTATGAAGCCCCTCCTTCTGAAATGCACACTGTGCTCTGATTGGTCAGCTGGAGCAGTGTGTTGTGATTGGTCGAGCGTGTCTGGGAGATGTCCCGTCCCTTCCCATAACCGCCATTTCCAGACACTACTAACTAACTCAACCAGGCCCCGCCCCTTTATTATGCATATGAATTATTTAAATGAGTAATATTGTGACGTGTTCGTTCCCTGGAAGAAATTCAAGACTACAATGGAGGCGTTTCAGGGAGTTCAGAAATACTGACACTGATAGAGAGAATGACTGGAGCTTCTTCATGCTCAAACAGCAACATTGCTCTTCTCCATCTGTCTTCAGTGTGTAGAGCAGGTGCTCGTTAACCCCTTAACCCCGTACTCCAGCTGAAATATGTACTATATACTGCAAAGTCAAAAACATCATACAGCTCATGAAACATTCACAGATCGTTGAAAATGGCACAGCAGTATTTACAGCAGATTCTTACAATTAAAATGTGATCAATGCAATGGATTGTTGATTTTGGGCTCAAGATATTCCTCATGGAGGAATAATTAAAAAAAATGCCCATTAGGGGGCGTTAATGACTGAACAAAAAGGCCATCTTGGTTCCAAATGCTGTAACTTTTCCCCGTACCTTATTTCCTTCCTGAGTTACTGCATATCAAATTATATAAAAATAACTTTAATTTTTATTATGATTTCGCATGTCTTTTCAGCAGTTTCACAGCATTAGAAATGTCCAAATGTAAATGTAAGTTATATTTTCTAAAATTTTTAATGTGTTCTATCAAACGATACCTACCTTTTGACTCTCCTTGCAATAGTTTTGGAGTTATTAGTCTTTACTTTTGTTTAGTTTACTTTTTGGGTATGTTTAGGGGTCAGGTTAGTGTGTGTGTGTGTGTGTGTGTGTGTGTGTGTGTG